>JABCRI010001434.1:0-23287 GCA_015143295.1 Tetracentron sinense
AGTAGTGGCACCCACGGTTTCAAGTGTGCTATGCTCAGGCACCATGATCCGCCCCATTTGCTTCATGGGTGACTACTTATAAGGTATGCCATTATTGAGTAAGAGGCATGGCCGGTGAGTGTTGAGAAGCACAAGGGGATGTTTTCAGTGTGGTAGTATTCGAGCATCGGATTAGTGGAGCCCGTTCGGGAAGTATGCAGATGCCAACATAGAGTCAGCATCAGGAAACTAGGACCCCCAGTTAGGCAGCCAGTACAGAGAGGCCACAGGCGCAGAGGCCCAGCAGCCTCGCCGCCAGTTCAGGGTAGAGTGTCGCGTTTCCGAGCAAGATGCACAGGCCGTGTCGATGTCGTGTGCAGGTATGTTTAAATCATAGATTAAAATATGTATGATGTATTCAGTTGTTGCTATGAGGTTGTAATGTGTAAAGCATTAATATGTTATATTTTGGTTTGTGCACATGTTTGACACACTGAGCTATGTATCCAATTCAGGCACCTTGTTGGTAAAGAACGTTTAGCTCATGTGTTGATTGACACTGGATCGACTCATTCTTTTGTCACTCCTAGTTTTGCTCAAGCTTTTCTTCGGAGCCAAGTATGTTAGACCGCAAGCTAGCTATCGCCACTCACGTGTGGTAGTCAGTCATCACTGATAAGGTCTATCGTGGCTTGTGATATTCGGGGGTAGTTAGTACTAGGAGAATTGCCAACTGATCGGATTGATAGATTTGACAAAATCTTAAGCATGGAGTGGCTTTCCACCTACCATGGCCATGTGGGACTATTTCGGAAAGGGTTAACTTCAAGCCAATCAATGGGCCTCCCTTTCGTTTTTCAGGATTTGAACAAGAGGGATGTAGCTAGATTTGTAGCTTGGAGCTTTCGCACGGAAGCACCGAACTCTTCAAAACATTTCAGTGGTGAATGAATTCCTAGATGTTTTCCTAGATTTTTGCCAGGTTCACAACCCCAGCCAGAGGGAGATAGAGGTCGCAATTGAATGGCTACGGGGTACGGCACCTATCCTAACGCTGTACAGAGGCTCAGCAGAGAGTTGAAAGACGACTAAGGAGTAGATTTACTGAATTGCTTGGTCTGGGGTGTATCGCCCAAAGTGGATCACCTTGGGGAGCTCCTGTTGTGTTGGAAGAAGAAGAGGGTCGATGAGGAGTGCAGCGACTAATCGGCAAATGAACAAGGGTCCCCATCAAGAACAAATCATCTTTTGATCTAGGATCGATGATGTTTGGATCAGTGCAAGGAGCTAAGTATTTCTCGAAGATAGACTTAAGGTCAGCTACCACAACTGAAGATAAAGGCGGAAGATTGCCTAAGTTGCATAAGGACCAGATATGGGCATTTTGAATTCTTAGTTATGCGTTCGGTTTGGCCCAATGCTACGGCAATCATGGTCTCATGAACAAGATCTTAGCCGACTCTGGACGCTTTGTGATCGTGTGTGTGGATAACATCTAGTTGTACTCCAGACAAGAAAAGGAGCATGAGATGCATCTACGGATCACTTGAAGACACTCGTGAGCATAAGCTAGAGCTAAGCTTAGCAAGTGCGGAGTAGTTTTGGCTAGAAAAAGTAGTATTTCTAGGACATGTGGTGGCAGAAGAGGGTATTTCAGTGGATCATTCCAAGATAGAAGCAGAGTGGAAGGATGGGGAAGCCAAAGAGTGTTACAGAGGTTGGCAAGCTTTGGGCCCATAGTGGTTATTACTGAAGAATTTGGGGAAGGTTTTCTTTAGTTTGGCCGCTCCACGTACTCACCTAATCGAAAGAAAATTGAGAATCGCGAGATCGGTGGATATGGAGTAAGTGAGAAAGATAGTGTCGGGAGTTGAAGAAGCGTCTCACCACCGCTTCCGATCTTGACGTACATCCGGTAGTGAAGGTTTTGTGGTTGTACAGTGACGCCTCACTCATAGGTTAGGTTGTGTCTTATGCAACACAGGAAGGTGATTGCCTATGCTTCTTGGCAGTTTTGAAAGACCAAGAGAGAACTATCCTACCCATGATTTGGATGTTAGCAGCCTTGGTTTTTGATCTTAAGATATGGAGACATCTGTACGGTGTTGCAGTTTGAAAGTTTTCACAACACACAAGTCTAAAGTATTGTGTTCTCGCAGAAAAGAGGTAAATTTGAGGCAATATTGTTGGGGGGAATTCCTCAAGGATTTGATGGCTCTATCCAGTACCACGCGGGGAAAGCGATTAGTGGTAGTGCGATCTAAGTAGGAGGACCTACTGGGTTTTTGGCCACCTGATGGTTAAGGATGGAGTTACTTGAAGAGGTTTGTTCTAGCCTGATGCGGGTTTCATGTGGGAGCGTCCGGGAGCCTTGTTGGCTAACATTATGTCATGCCAACATTATGGAAGGATTAAAGACCCTGCACACTGGAATGATGGAGAATGCACACTGCCATGAATAAGGTCGCTAATAGCGGGGTTTGGAGGATTTCTCTTGGAGAGATGGTTGGAGTTTGTTCAAGGGTAGCTTTGGGTTGGATAAGAGGATTAAGAAGGGAGATCTGGAGGAAGCATACATGTCCAAGTACACCGTGCATCGGGAGGGTAATAAGATTGACCAGAACCTTAAGAGTATTTCTGGTGGAAGGTATGAAGAAAGATGTGGCTTCCTTGTATCAAAGTGTTTGGTGTGTTCAGGAGGTTGAGGCCAAAAACAGGAGGCCGGGCAGGACTCGTCAGTCTTTCCTATTCCCGAGTGGAAGTAGGAAAATATTCCATGGACTTCGTTGTTGGTTTGCCAAGGAGCGGTCAAGAGGGGGGGTGGGCCATTTGGGTCGTGGTTGACCGATGGACTTAAATCAGATCACTTCTTCATATCAGACCACTTTTCAACTCCAATCAATGGTTAAACCTCTATAGAAAGGAAATTGTCCGTGTTGCGTGGAATGCAGGGTGCATTGTTCTGATCGAGCTCGAGATTTACATGCAGATTCTGGAAGAGAGTTTTCAGCAGGCCATGGGTTCCATTTGGATTTTTCGTACGACCATTTCATCCGCAAAACAGCGTGTGGGCAAACTGAGAGAGTGAACCAGCTCCTAGAGGACATGCGGACAAGCTTGATGGCAGGTTAGGACTTTCAGGATAGTTGGGTTGATCACCGGTGCCATTGGTTGAGTTTGCCTACAACAATAGCTATTCAAGCTAGCATTCAGATGGCACGTTTGAGGCACTTTATGGGAGGAGTTGTCGTTCACCTTTGGTTGGGACGAAGTTGGCGAGAGGAAGCTTTGGGTCCGAAGCTCGTTGGTCAATGTGGATAGAGTTCAGTTGATCAAGGAGAGGTTGAAGGCAACTCAGAGAGTAGACAGAAGAGCTATTCCGATACTCTGAGGAGAGATCTGAGTTCTAAGTTGGAGATTTGTGTGTTTGTAAAGATCTCACTACGAAGGAGGGATGAATGAGACTTCGGCAAGCGGGGCAAGCTTAGTCCGGAGATATGTGGGTCCTTTTGAGATCATCACCCGAGTTGGGGAAGTTGCTTATCGGGTCGCCTTGCCACCTCACATGGAAGGTGTGCATAATGTCTTTACAATCTATGTTGAGGAAGTACATTACTGATCCTCACATGTCTTCATTTGGAACGTTGGAAATTCGGGAAGATTGACTCTAGTGGAGCAAACCGGCTCAAATCTTGGACCGAAAGGAGCAAGTTTTGCGTTCTAAGGTCATTCCTCTTGTACTCTTGCAATGGGAGCATCACCTAGAGAAGAGGCTACTTGGGAGGTGAGAAGCCGAAGTCCGCGAAAAGTACCCGCACTTGTTCACCAAAGGTACGTTAAATTTCGAGGACGAAATTCTTTTAAGGGGGGAGGATGTAGGAGACCCGAATCTTTTACATATCTTTATCACAAGTCTTAGGGGTATTATAGTCCTTGTGATGTTTTAAGTTATGTATTGATATCTAATTAGTATAGTGTTATTAAGGTTTAATCAAAGTTATAGTTTAGGAATGTCATATCCACTCTTAAAACTTAGGAAGCCTAGTTTTGGCACGTTTATTGGAATTGAGTGATTCTTAAACCATTAGAAAGTATTGGAACCCTCTTCAAGGTTCATGTTTAATGTTTTCTCCTACTTTAATCTAAGCTAAGTCAAGAATGGGTTTTGTCCGAGGTTTATGATGGAAATTATAGATCAGTCAACTTTGGGGAGTTTTTGGTCCATAAATAAAGTGAAATTGGAAATTCTAATATGTCAGAAATGTTCGTTTTCGAAAGCGAATCCAACGCAAGTGAATCGTCGCAATCCGATGAACGAGTCAAAAGTTATGGCAAAATAGTAGAGTAGGTCAAAAATGTGCAGAAGAACACCGATCACTCGGTCAGAAGTAGCGATCCATCGGTCCAAACTGATCGATCGGTAGCCTCGATGGGCCAAAATTTTGTATGGGGAAATTTCGGCGATTGTGATTTGACCAATCGCTCGGTCATAAAAACCGATCGATCGGTAGGCGACCGATCGCTCGGTCATAACCACCGATCGATCGGTCTTTCGTGTTTTAGACAGAATTTTAGTAAGGACTTTTAGGTCTTTTCGTTCTCAGCCCTTGGGGCTATAAATAGGGGGTCCTACTCGAGATATTAAAATACTCTACCTATTTCTAACCTAATTTGGCAAAAAGGGGGGAGAAAACGTAGGGTTTTGAGAGAGGGGTTGCTTAGAGAAGAAGAAGATTGCTAGAAGATTGAGAGGAAAACTTAGAGATCGTCGTCAAAGCTTCCCCAAATCACCTCGGGAGCATTTTGAATCCAAGGAAGGATTCTTAAGGTTGATAAACTCCCTAACTCAACTTTATTAATGAAGTTTGATGAATATTAGTTTAATATGAATGATAGAAATGATAATTGATTTGTTTTCCCTAATTATGTATGGATTAAGCTTACTAGAGATGAAAATGGATTTATACTATGGATGGATTGAATAGAGGAAGGGAAATACTATGGAGGATTTGGATGAATGTATGGATATGGAGTATGTTTGGGTTGTGTGGATGGATTATTTTGTGATGGAATGTTAAGAATGGGAAAAGGCAAAGTATCCATAATTAACGCACTCTACATGTTTGTTGAAATGTCTAAGAATGCTAAATATTAGTATGGTGCTTTTGATTATGAAGAAATTAAGTTAAATGAATATTGTGTTGTTATGATAAATTATGCTCTATTTACTTGTATGGTGATCGGTATTCGGGTAGGCCAAACCTTAGAGGAAAATCCTCCACGTTGGGAATTCTCTAACTAGGGAGATGTAACCTAGCGGAGTTTCCTAACGGAAGATTGGAATCTAAGGGATGACATATTTGAATTTCAATCACGACACTCAAGCACACGTGCACTCGCATGGTAAGTATTCAAGTCTTATGAGTCCACTTGTCTCACAAGCATGCATGCATTGGATACGAACATGTTACGAATTATGCCATGAAAGAATGATCCCCCACTACGAACATCCACTCTACGCGTTGTCGCACTCATGTTATGCTATGAAAGAATGATCCCCCATTACGAACATCCACTCTACGCGTTGTCGAACACTATGAATTATGAGTTGCCGGGACAAAACACTATGAATTATGCGTTGACGGGACAAACACACTATGAATCATGCATGTATGAGTCTATGCATATGTTAAGGTAAGTTCATGGATAAGAATTGCACAAGTACACGAGTCAAGATGATGTTATGACATGTTATATGCTACGCACTCTGATGATGTCTATTCTACGTGAAATTATTATGATTAAGCTTAGATAAACTGAGTTATAATATTGTTATTGCTCATGCTATCTTATGTTGTTGTTAGTTTGTTTATCCACTGAGTATTCTATGCTCAGTCGACCTGTTATTGTCTTCAGGTTTAGGAGGAGAACCGTGGACCGAGGAGGTTTACGTTGAAGAGGGGGAGGAAGGTGAGCTTCCTGAGGAAGAGGCTAGAGATTTTGACAGTTATCCCTATTGAGTAGTTTTAGCATTTCTTTTTGGAAGATATGTTTGTATTAGACTTTTGACTTCTAGTTGATGTTGCCTTAGTTATTTACCGTGTGGATGTTTTAGACTATTTCGTTTATGAGAAGCCATAGTATGTGGACTATCATTGTACAGGATGGTTTGACTCTTTATGATCGGAATTTTATTATCGTGACTTTTGGAAGACTTGTGTAGTATGCCTTGTATGCATGGTTTTTAAGCAGGTTTAAGTAATGTGGCGATTCCAAAGTCCTAATTTAGCCTTACAGGATTTTGGGGTCGTTACATTTCTTTTGGTTCTTTTTTTTTTTTTTTTGAATTTTGCCTTTGCCTTTGGCTTTTGATTGTCTTTTCTTTTGAGACACTTTAGTCTGCCCAAGAAAGCTGATTGATTTGACTGTACCTGTTTTTCAGGCTGCCTACGTAAAGGAGAATAAATTCAAAGAAAAATATGAAGGTATCAGAGGGAATTGAAAATATCAAAAGAAAATGATGAACTTAAATAACAAGTAACCTTTGATTTGGATGCTACTGAAAGGAGAAGAAGAGGTCGCCATGGAGGAGAGGGTGTCCTTCCGAAAGTATTTATGGATGGCTGCAAAGGTCGGTTTTTGGGGCCCTTAATGTTCCTAAATGACGGTTTTACCCTTCTCTCACCGAGGGAGAAAATCATGGGAAAATACAGTTGTGCATCTCTTGTATGTATCTACGATTCTGAGAGAAGAGGAAGTCCTCCTCCTCCTCAACTAGAACCAAGAAATGCAGAGGGAGAGAGAGAGAGAGTGGAATGGACTGTTGGTTGAATTTTGACAAGATGGAACTGATCTTTTTTTGTTTGTTTTTTTTTTTTTTAGGGAGGGTGGTGGGCGGTGAAATGGACCTTCAAAACTTTAACGAACCTAATCCCCCCACGGTGCACACAACCTGAGCTAGCTCGGTGGTTCGGCTCAGTTTGGCTTGATCAAGTCGAGCTCAATCTCAAATATTTGGCTCAATTGAGCCGAGACGAGCTGAGTTTTCAACTCGACTCGAATATTACATGAAAAGTATTACTTATATATCTTTATTTTTTATATATAAATAATATAAAATAGTAATATTATTTAATAATATTTTTTTAGCTCGAGCCAAGCTATCTGAATTTGAGCTGAGCTTTGAGCCGGTTTTTCAAGCACGATTTCAAGTAGAGCTAAGCTCGTGACTAGATTAAACTCATTTCAAGCCAAGCCGAGGTTGGCTAAGCTTGAATAAGCTCGGCTCCAATACACCCCATCTCAGATTTGTTTTTATTTTTTTTGCGCAATCAAAGGGTTAATAGTATTACTATGCGTTAGTTAGTGAAAGCCTAGCATTTGAAGCTAGGCAAAGGGTGGAGATATTATAGCAACCCAAACCTCTCAACTTGCTACTTGCTACTTGCTCCCGCTCTAAGATTGCCTCATGACTCTCGCTCCCAACATGCTACAAATGTCATTTTCCTTTGTAGGGTACAAGGTTCTTGTAAGATTTGCTAATCATTGATGATCTAGTAATTGAATTTAGAAGGATACATTTAATATATTAATAGTCATATTGTTTACTGTGACTACATTTTGAATGATGAATGGTTTTTCCATTCTTTCTTAAGCTTAGAAAGTGGAAATGAATCAAGGAACAAGAACAATCAAGTATATATATATATATATATATATATATTTATATATATATATATATATATATATATATGGGTTGTGCTAGATTTCACGCAATGCGTGAACTCCATAACCTTCACGCAAGCTTAAAGTTCAAAGGTATGGATGGCACTTCTGTAATTACTTAAAACAAGGATGACATTTTGATAAAAATCAATTAGCAAACAATATATATATATATATATATATATATATATATATATATATATATATATATATATGTGTGTGTGTGTGTGTGTGTGTGTGTGTCTGTGTGTGTGTGCCCGCGCGCGCATGCGCGCATGTGTGGCACTCCAAAGGCGGTCTCAACCCTATCATAAATTGTAATTGGATGCTCTCTCGCTCCCCCTCTCATTCCACTCTCTGGTTACTTAGGTGGAGATACAACCAACGCACTCCTCAAGATTGTATACCGAAACCTTCCCCCAAAGTGGGAGACACTACCACCAGGGCGGAGCCAGGAATTTTTTCTAGATGAGACCGAATTAAATGTATCAAGCAAATTAATGGGTTTGAGGGTATGAGGTAAAGGGATTTTTTTTTTGTTTTGTAATTGGTTCATGCATGGTGGTCATAAAATTCATTAATATTGCATTCTAATAAAGGTGAGCACACAAGAAAAATAAGGGTCCTCCCTTTTGAGAGAGCCATTGATAAAGTCGAACCATTCACTGGCACTGTTCACAGCCAACATCAGTGCCAAGCACAAAGTTCCAAGGTTCTACATCCTCCCCCCCCCCTTATAGATATTTCATCCTTGAAATTAGGATGATACAAAAACATAAAAGCAAAACTAAACAAAAAGAAGAGGGTACTTTTCCCTCATATCATCCTTGCGCTCCCACGTGGCTTCTTCAACTGAATGGTGTTGCCAACGCACGAGAATCAAAGGAATAATCTTGGTTCGCAAGACTTGATCCTGTCTGTCCAGAATCTGAACCGGCTATTCCACTAAGGTGAGTTCCTCCCGAATCTCTAATGGATCGAGATCAATCACATATGAAGTTTCTAGAATATATTTCCGGAGCATGGAAATATGGAACACGTTGTGCACTGCAGCCATGTGAGTAGGCACGACTACCCGGTAAGCAACCTCACTGACTCTCGTGAGATCTTAAATGGCCCCACATACCGAGGGTTGAGCTTGCCCCTCTTGCCGAACCTCATGATTCCCTAACTCGGAGAAATCTTCACAAAAACTCGATCCCTAACTTGGAATTTCAAGTCTCTGCGACGAGTGTCTACATAGCTCTTATGTCGGCTTTGGGCAGACTTCAACCTCTCCCTGATGATCTTGACCTTATCTGCGGTCTGCTTGATCAACTCAGGTCCCAAGAGCTTCCTATCCTCAACTTCGTCCTAATGTAGAGGGGATCGAAAATTTTCTCCTATACAAGGCCTCGAAAGGTGTCATCTAGATGCTCGCCTGATAGTTTGATTCTCCCAACTGCCTCAAAAGTCTAAATTGCAAGATCGGAGCATGTCCTCTATAATGTGGTTCACCCTATTGTTCTACCCATCAGTTTGAGGATGAAAGGCGGTGCTAAATTCCATACAAGAACCCATAGTGCTCTAAAAAGTCTTCCAGAACCTGGAAGTAAACCTCGGATCCCTATCTGACACAATACTCACTGACACTGTATGCAAATGAACCACTTCCTTGATATACAAGGCCACAAACTGAGTCAAATTACACGTAGTCTAATAAGGAAGAAAATGCATAGACTTCGTCAAACGGTCCACCACAACCCAAATAGCATCGGAGTTTATTACCGTCCATAGCAAGCCAACTACGAAGTCCATGGAGATGTTCTCCCATTTCCACTCAGGAATAGGGAAGAGCTGTAAAAGACCTGTTGGTCTCTGATGCTTGGCCTTCACCTATTGACACATCAAGCACCTAGACACATACACTGCAACTTTCCTCTTCATGTTCCACCACCAATAGTGCCCCTTGAGGTTCCGATACATCTTCATACCCCGAGGATGCACCGTATACTTGGAACGGTGGGTTTTGTCCAAGATCTCACATCGAATGTAACGACCCAAAATTTTAATATAGTAAAACTATACATTTATGGGTCCTTAATTACGATTAATTAATTAAGTGTTTGTTAAATTGGTGAAAAATGAGTTTGTTCGAGATTGGATTGTACCGATAAAACTTCAGTCTTTTTCCTCAAAAATTGTACACAATGTATGGGTCGACTATCTGGATGATCACTCGTCGTACCAATTCCGTCATGTATCAATTTGCGAGACCACAGGGGTCATGAATGTACGAAAATCGAGAAAACTAGGAAATTTACAAATTTTTAAATTTCAGTTGAGACTCAATAATTGTTAAGAATTCTAATAGAAATTCATAAAAATCATACCACTACGTGTTGGTAGACCCTGTGGATGAATTTCTGTCATTTAGGCAGTTCACCATCTCAAATGAAGAAACTGCAACATGTTTGTCGCGACCCAAAACCCACCCTAGGAGTTAGAGTGAATCTTGGACGACTCAATCATGACTTACATGACTTGCTTGACAAACCAACCTGCAAAACCCCACAGAGCATATACAATAGAGGACATTATCGTGGAAACGTAACTATAAAACACAGCGGAAGTCTAACAAACCTCTAAGTATATACATATGGAAATCCAAGTTTATACAAAAAGTAACCAAAAGAAGGTGCGGACAGACCCGCCAAAATACATGAATGTATATCTCTCATCTCACCCACAGCTATTCACTCAGAATCTACAACCACCTAATGGTAACCCTCTACGGGAGGTTCCTCCAAAGGCTCCTCGACGTACTCCTCCTCCACCCAAGGGCTCGGAGCACAGATATCAAATGGAGCAGCTGCTCCGCCGTCACCTGCCGACATAAGAAGTACGGCTGAGCATGGAATACTCAGCGGGTACTAAGCACTAACCAACAGTCATAGCATACAGATAGCATACATAAAGTAGGAAGCAAGTTGCATATATAGAACAGGAACAATTTATATCATAACAAGGAAGTAAAGCAATTTATATTCATGCTTGCATTCAGAAAGACTGATAAAACCCTTGAAAACATCGTGCACTTAACTTGACTTGAAATACCCTTTTTCGTGATTAGGAACTTGTTAACCGTGTCATGCTTGTCATGCTTGCATTTTCATAATTTAAACATGTTCACATGCCTAGTTGCCGTTCATAGTCCGTCACAACTAGTACCCTATATGCAGATGGGTATGCCTAGTTGCCGTTCATAGCCCGTCGCAACTAGCATCCATGCAGAATGTGAATGCCGAGTTGCCGTTCATAGCCCGTCGCAACTAGCATCCATGCGGAATGTGAATGCCTAGTTGCCGTTCATAGCCCGTCGCAACTAGCATCCATGCAGAATGTGTGATGCTATGTTATGCGTGTCATGCCATGCTATGCTATGCGTGTCATGCGATGCTATGCATGTCATGCGAGGGGATGGGAGACCTTTCCCTATGCAATGCATGATTGTCTTGCCCTTGTCAAAGCGAAGTGAAACATATCTTAGGATATGCCCCACCTCTACGTCCCATACTCAAAACATCGGTAAATCACATCATTCCATGCGTGCTCGTGAGATCGTGTGCATACTTGCATTTGGAATTAAATATGACAATTTGGAGTGATTCACAAGGCATAGCATAAGTAATTAATAATCTACACATTTTAAGAAATGTAAGAAACACACTATCATGAACCCTAACAAATTTCAAGAGCAATTAAACATGGGTTCCCTTAATTTATCATTCATTTTGTTCACCTTGGCATTTCATCAAACATGGGGTGTGTTCATTATTCACTTAAACCTAGATCATGCTTTTCTATGTGGGTTATGCTCACATCACACTTGTATGTTCATTATTAGTACAATGCCCTTTCCCATTCGTTCATTACATCATCCACACGGCATCCATTCGCCAACTTCCATCTCCATTCACCATTCATACCACCAATCTCATAACACATATATATGTGAAGGAAAACAAGGAGAAATAAAGGGAAAGAGGAGCTATAACTAGGAGGGTAGTAAGAAGTACCGACCTTGAAGAGATGAGGAAGAAACCCCTCTTCCAAACGACCGTGAGTTGCTGCCCTAGCTTGGAACACGAGCTCCACCCGAGCTTGAGCCGAGATCTTGAAGGAAAACGTGCTTGAGGATGATCTAGGGTCTCAAACCCCTTTGATTCCTCTTCAAAATGGAAACCCTAGATTTAGGAACCCTTTCTCCTCTCTTCTAATCTCCCAAATCTTCTAAGGGTTGAGAATGAGCCCTAAAGGCTCGGGCAATCCTATATAAGAAAGGGTATAACACCCGGATGCCGAAAATACCCTTAGTGAAAATTCTGTAAAACGCGAGGACCGAGCGATCGGCGTTAATGACCGATCGATCGGTTGCCTACCGATCGATCGGTTTCATAACCGAGCGATCGGTTGAAATTTCACTCTCTGGAAAATTTCCCCATAGTAAAATCTCGACCAGTCGATAGCCTCCGAGCGATCGGTTTTGGACCGATCGATCGCTCCATGGACCGAGCGATCGGTGGTCTGTAGGTCCAAACTGTTTTGGCCATAACTTTTGACTCGTTCGTCCGATTTTGACGATTCAACTTGCGTTGGGTTCGTACTTCGAAAACGAACATTTCTGACGTTTCGAAATTTCCAATTTCTTCCTTATTTATTAATTGCATTACTTTAAAGGAAAAATGGCTACGAAGGGTCATGCATAAATGTGAAAAGGTCCGGGGCTCTACATCCTTCCCCCCTTACAAAAATTTCGTCCTCGAAATTTGGATGAGACATGCATTACAGAATCAAACAATATTACAAGCTACATATACAAAACCTATACAAAATTCATTCAAACAATTCCGGGTACTTCGCTTTGACTTCGGCTTCACGCTCCCATGTAGCTTCTTCCCGAGCATGGTGTTTCCATTGCACAAGAACCAAAGGGATTGTCTTATTGCGAAGCACTTGATCTCTCCGATCCAATATGTGAATCGGCTTCTCAACCAACGTGAGATCTTCTCGAATTTCCAACGGTTCCAATTCTAGTATATGCGAAGGGTCCGCAATGTACTTCCGAAGCATAGACACGTGGAAAACGTTGTGAACCGCGGCCATGTAAGGTGGAAGAGCTACTCGATAAGCAACTTCACCAACCCGCGTGATAATCTCAAACGGTCCAACATAGCGAGGACTAAGCTTGCCTCTTTTGCCGAATCTCATAATCCCTTTGCTAGGAGATACTTTCACAAAGACTCGATCCCCTACTTGAAATTCCAAGTCCCTCCGGCGCGTGTCAGCATAGCTCTTTTGGCGATCTTGAGCGGCTTTCAACCGATCCCGGATGATCTTGACTATACTAGCAGTTTGCTCAATCAACTCCGGACCAAGTACTTTTCTTTCTCCTACCTCATCCCAGTAGAGAGGAGACCTGCAGCTTCGCCCATACAAAGCCTCGAACGGAGCCATTTGGATACTCGCCTGATAGCTATTGTTGTAGGCGAACTCCACCAAAGGCAAGTGCTCTTCCCAACTGCCTTTGAAATCCAGCATACAAGCCCGAAGCATATCTTCTATTACTTGGTTCACCCTCTCGGTTTGTCCATCCGTTTGTGGATGAAAAGCAGTGCTGAAATCAAGTCGGGAACCCATAGCTTCCTGAAAGCTTTTCCAGAATCGTGATGTGAATCTTGGATCCCGATCCGACACAATACTGACAGGCACTCCGTGCAACCTCACCACTTCCTTGATGTACAAAGCAGCTAACTGACTAGAGTTGAAAGTAGTTCGGTAAGGCAAGAAGTGAGCGGACTTCGTCAAACGATCCACCACTACCCATATCGCATCTGAACCCCTTGCCGTCTTTGGCAAGCCAACTATGAAATCCATGGATATGTTCTCCCATTTCCACTCGGGAATCGGAAGGGACTGTAATAGACCTGCGGGCCGCATGTGTTCTGCTTTCACCTGTTGGCACACCAAGCACCGTGCTACATATTCCGCAACCTCCCTCTTCATATTCCGCCACCAAAAGTGACTCTTGAGGTTCCGGTACATCTTCGTACCCCCTGGATGCACAGTGTACTTTGCCCGGTGGGCTTCATCCATAATCTCCCTCCGAAGATTTGCATTGGCTGGAACACACAGCCTTCCTTTGAATGTGATAGCACCTCGGCTAGTAAGAGAGAAGTCCTCACTACCTTTAGCAACTTCCTTGTCCCGATAAGCCAACAATTCAGCATCCGTGGCTTGGTATTCTTGGATCAAATCTATAATGTATGGCCGAACCGTGACATTTGCCAAGATAGGGCTACGGACAGAGTCATTCACACTAATGTCCAGATTTGCCAAGTCTTCAAGTAGCTTCCATTCTTGCACTAACATGCATGCTAATAACCCCGGAGGTTTTCTACTCAAAGCATCAGCCACTACATTTGCTTTACCCGGGTGGTATTGAATGGTACAATCATAATCCTTCAAAAATTCCATCCAACGCCGTTGCCTTAGATTCAGCTCCTTTTGGGAGAAGAGGTACTTGAGACTCTTGTGATCAGTGAACACATAGAACTCCACCCCATAAAGGTAATGACGCCAAATCTTAAGTGCAAACACGACCGCCGCAAGCTCCAAGTCGTGCGTAGGATAGTTCTTCTCATGCTCCTTCAATTGCCTTGATGCATAGGCAATGACCTTCTTGTGTTGCATAAGCACACATCCAAGTCCAACGTGTGAGGCATCACTGTACACCTCGTACCCATAAGGTCCGGATGGCACCGTAAGGACAGGAGCTGTGGTAAGCCTCTTCTTCAGTTCCGTGAAACTGATCTCACACTTGTCGCTCCATACAAACTTAGCGTTCTTCCTTGTCAGGTAAGTGAGCGGTGCTGCAAGGCTGGAGAAACCCTCTACGAATCTCCTGTAGTAGCCTGCCAACCCAAGAAAGCTGCGTATCTCAGTAATACTCTTGGGCCTTGCCCAACTCACAACAGCTTCTATCTTCTTCGGATCTACCGATATGCCTTCTGCGGAAACAACGTGGCCTAGGAATGCCACCTCTTCTAACCAAAACTCACACTTGCTAAGTTTGGCATATAGTTTGTGCTCTCTTAGCATTTCCAAAGCAAGGCATAGGTCGCGTGTGTGATCTTCCCGTGTCTGGGAATAGACCAAAATGTCGTCAACAAATACAATCACGCACCTATCTAGGTATGGTCGGAACACCCGGTTCATCAAATCCATAAAGGCTGCCGGCGCGTTCGTGAGTCCAAAAGGCATCACCAAGAACTCGTAGTGTCCATATCGAGTCCTGAAAGCAGTTTTGGGAACATCTTCCGCCTTAATCTTCAACTGGTGATAACCCGATCGAAGATCTATCTTTGAGAAAAATCTCACTCCCTTCAACTGATCGAACAAGTCATCAATCCTAGGCAAGGGATACCTATTCTTTATAGTGACTTTGTTCAATTGCCTGTAATCGACACACATCCGCATCGAGCCATCTTTCTTCTTAACAAACAACACCGGGGCACCCCATGGTGAGACACTCGGTCGAATGAAGCCAAGGCCTTGCAATTCCTCCAACTGAGTCTTCAACTCCTTGAGTTCAATAGGGGCCATTCTATATGGAGCTCTGAATACAGGAGCTGTGCCTGGTGTAAGCTCGATCATAAACTCAATCTCCCTGTCTGGAGGCAATCCTGGCAACTCCTCTGGAAATACATCCAGGAATTCACTCACAACCGGAATAGTCGATGAGTCCTTTGCCTCGGGGTTAGCTAAGCTCAACGCCGCAAAACGGGCAATGTCTCTACATTTTAACCCCCGAAAGTGAAATGGTTTTCCTTTTACCGGCTTGAAGAGTACCATCTTCTCAAAGCAAGCTACATGCCCATGATGTGCTGCTAACCAATCCATGCCCAATATAATATCAAAGTCTTGGAATCCAAGGACGATGAGGTCAACTGCCAACTCGTGGCTTCCAACTTGGACCGCACTATTTCTATACACTTTATCTGCCAATACTGTTTTGCCGAGCGGAGTCGAAATGGCTAACTCCGGTTTTAGCTGACTAGGCTCCACAGAAAAGCCTTCTGAAAAACTCGGCGAGACAAAGGAATGAGTAGACCCGGTATCAATCAACACTCGAGCCAAATACTCATTGACTAGTAGGGTTCCTGAAATTTTAGGCTAGTTACGTCAATTCAAGCCTCAACAGTGTATACACGTAAGTAAATATATATATAGCATACCAACTACGTACACAAGGAATAAAACATAACACAACAATCACGAATAAGGAAAAATAACTCCTAACGCGTACCTTGCACCACATCGTCAGATGCAAGTGCATCACCCTCTGTCAAGGCAAAAACTCGCCCCTGGTTCGCCTGGCGAGACTGAGGTGTAGACCGGGTAGTCTGAGATGACGCCTGATATGATCCTGCTGGGCGTGCTGGTGGCCTAATCCCCTGAGACTGGCCTGGTAAATGCCGGGTAGGGCAATCCCTGATCACGTGACCCTGGCGACCACAGTGAAAACATCCACCCGATGCTCTTAGGCAATCCCCAGCTGGGTGCCGTCGGCCGCACGAAGGGCAGGCCTCGTGTGTGCGGGTAGGAGGGGCCTGAGGTGGAGCATATCTCGCCACCTGAGGTGCAACTGGCCATGGGGCCGGGAGAGCCTGAGGTCGAGGTGCCTGTGGCACGTACTGCCGTGGTGCTGGGGCCGCATAAGTCGGTCTCATCGGTGGTGCTGGCCATGTATACTGATAAGGTCCGGCACGATTCCGCCTCTCTGGAGGTGCTGAACTACCAGCTTGACCTCTCGCCAACTCTCTCTTCTTAGACACTGCTTCAGAATTAGCCTCAACCAATAAGGCCTTATCCACTACTTCGGCGTAAGTGGCGTGCCTGAAAACTGACACTTTCTCCATGATGACATCCTTGAGCCCTTGCTCAAACCTCCTCGCCTTCATTGCCTCGGTGGCAATCATATGTGTCGCGAAGCGTGATAGCTCCGAGAACTTGGCCTCATAAGCGGCCACAGACATCGAACCTTGCTCAAGGTTGATGAATTCTCTCTCTTTCTTTTCCCGAGCTCCAACCGGGAAATACTTCTTATAGAACGTGTCCTTAAACTCCTCCCAAGTCCAAGGTTGACCCTGCATGGTCAAGTCTCGTGTCCTCAATGCGGACAACCACCAATGGTGGGCTTCACCCTCTTGCATGAAAACTGCCCATGCTACCCTATCCTCCTCTGTAGGCGAGAGGACCGCAAAAATCTTCTCCATCTGGAGGATCCACGCCTCTGCTGCGAGAGGGTCCACACTCCCATGGAAGGATGGAGGCCTCAATCTCCTGAATGCCTCAACTCCAGCTGTACGATGTACTGGAGCTGCGGGCGGTGGAGTAGGTGCCGCTGATGCCGGTATAGTTTGCCGAGCTGCCAGGATGGCGAGTGTCTCAGCAATAGAGCCTAAGACCTGGGAGAGGTCCGGCTGCTCATCCTCATCTCTGGAAGAAGATGAAGCTCTGGTGTGTGGTCCACGACCCCGTGTGCCCCGCCTCATGACTAAAGTCCTGAGAACAATAGCACCACATGAGTCTCACTAAAACCACAGTTTATTTCAATGTCATTTCACAATAATTCAATTTGTATTAGTTGTATAATACTAATATACATCACATCAAGTCATCAGAGTATTCATCACATTATACTTATACTTTAGTGTTCTAGCGTACCTAGGACCCGTACTTGGTTAAAGCAACCATTTTAGACTAAGACTAAAGTTTAGTCTTAAACTTGGAACCAGACTCGTTCCCGACTCACTCCCTTCCTAACTTGTTTCCTAACATATGCTCTTGTCAAGTCGTGGTATAAGATTCTAAGTGACCCTAGAGACCTAAAGCCTAAGCTTTGATACCACTTCTGTCGCGACCCAAAACCCACCCTAGGAGTTAGAGTGAATCTTGGACGACTCAATCATGACTTACATGACTTGCTTGACAAACCAACCTGCAAAACCCCACAGAGCATATACAATAGAGGACATTATCGTGGAACGTAACTATAAAACACAGCGGAAGTCTAACAAACCTCTAAGTATATACATATGGTCCAAGTTTATACAAAAAGTAACCAAAAGAAGGTGCGGACAGACCCGCCAAAATACATGAATGTATATCTCTCATCTCACCCACAGCTATTCACTCAGAATCTACAACCACCTAATGGTAACCCTCTACGGGAGGTTCCTCCAAAGGCTCCTCGACGTACTCCTCCTCCACCCAAGGGCTCGGAGCACAGATATCAAATGGAGCAGCTGCTCCGCCGTCACCTGCCGACATAAGAAGTACGGCTGAGCATGGAATACTCAGCGGGGTACTAAGCACTAACCAACAGTCATAGCATACAGATAGCATACATAAAGGAGGAAGCAAGTTGCATATATAGAACAGGAACAATTTATATCATAACAAGGAAGTAAAGCAATTTATATTCATGCTTGCATTCAGAAAGACTGATAAAACCCTTGAAAACATCGTGCACTTAACTTGACTTGAAATACCCTTTTTCGTGATTAGGAACTTGTTAACCGTGTCATGCTTGTCATGCTTGCATTTTCATAATTTAAACATGTTCACATGCCTAGTTGCCGTTCATAGTCCGTCACAACTAGTACCCTATATGCAGATGGGTATGCCTAGTTGCCGTTCATAGCCCGTCGCAACTAGCATCCATGCAGAATGTGAATGCCGAGTTGCCGTTCATAGCCCGTCGCAACTAGCATCCATGCGGAATGTGAATGCCTAGTTGCCGTTCATAGCCCGTCGCAACTAGCATCCATGCAGAATGTGTGATGCTATGTTATGCGTGTCATGCCATGCTATGCTATGCGTGTCATGCGATGCTATGCATGTCATGCGAGGGGATGGGAGACCTTTCCCTATGCAATGCATGATTGTCTTGCCCTTGTCAAAGCGAAGTGAAACATATCTTAGGATATGCCCCACCTCTACGTCCCATACTCAAAACATCGGTAAATCACATCATTCCATGCGTGCTCGTGAGATCGTGTGCATACTTGCATTTGGAATTAAATATGACAATTTGGAGTGATTCACAAGGCATAGCATAAGTAATTAATAATCTACACATTTTAAGAAATGTAAGAAACACACTATCATGAACCCTAACAAATTTCAAGAGCAATTAAACATGGGTTCCCTTAATTTATCATTCATTTTGTTCACCTTGGCATTTCATCAAACATGGGGTGTGTTCATTATTCACTTAAACCTAGATCATGCTTTTCTATGTGGGTTATGCTCACATCACACTTGTATGTTCATTATTAGTACAATGCCCTTTCCCATTCGTTCATTACATCATCCACACGGCATCCATTCGCCAACTTCCATCTCCATTCACCATTCATACCACCAATCTCATAACACATATATATGTGAAGGAAAACAAGGAGAAATAAAGGGAAAGAGGAGCTATAACTAGGAGGGTAGTAAGAAGTACCGACCTTGAAGAGATGAGGAAGAAACCCCTCTTCCAAACGACCGTGAGTTGCTGCCCTAGCTTGGAACACGAGCTCCACCCGAGCTTGAGCCGAGATCTTGAAGGAAAACGTGCTTGAGGATGATCTAGGGTCTCAAACCCCTTTGATTCCTCTTCAAAATGGAAACCCTAGATTTAGGAACCCTTTCTCCTCTCTTCTAATCTCCCAAATCTTCTAAGGGTTGAGAATGAGCCCTAAAGGCTCGGGCAATCCTATATAGAAAGGGTATAACACCCGGATGCCGAAAATACCCTTAGTGAAAATTCTGTAAAACGCGAGGACCGAGCGATCGGCGTTAATGACCGATCGATCGGTTGCCTACCGATCGATCGGTTTCATAACCCAGCGATCGGTTGAAATTCACATCTCTGGAAAATTTCCCCATAGTAAAATCTCGACCAGTCGATAGCCTCCGAGCGATCGGTTTTGGGGACCGATCGATCGCTCCATGGACCGAGCGATCGGTGGTCTGTAGGTCCAAACTGTTTTGGCCATAACTTTTGACTCGTTCGTCCGATTTTGACGATTCAACTTGCGTTGGGTTCGTACTTCGAAAACGACATTTCTGACGTTTCGAAATTTCCAATTTCTTCCTTATTTATTAATTGCATTACTTAAAGGAAAAATGGCTACGAAGGGTCATGCATAATGTGAAAAGGTCCGGGGCTCTACAATGTTTTGTGTCCGAAATCAAGAAATTAGCAGGTTTTATAGTTTTTCTTCCGAACTTATTTTTTACAGTCAAAACTCAAAATTTTTTCCCGAAATTTCTATAGCGGGTGTCAAACTGTCTAAAGTTCAGTCACTTGAAGTTTCATCACTATTGGATGTCATGAAGTAGGGTTTCGGAAGCCGTATACCGCGAGCAAAAGTCAAAAAATAGTCAAACGGTCAAAACGTTGACTTGGTTAAAGGAGTCACATCACTAGTGGTCAGTTGCCGTGCACATAACCTTTGGCTCATAAAATGGGGCCAGCCCGCTCATTCACTCCCACTGTGCTCACGATGGGGAGGTTCTGTCAACCCACTTTCTAGAGAGAGAAAAAGAAGTGAGAGAAAGAAAAGAGGAAGCCATCTTGGGATCTTTTGACACTCCGACGCGGTGGCAAGCACCCATTTCTTCCTCGGTGCCTCGATCGGTGTGTAGAGAGAGAAAGAAGAAAAGTTAGAAAGAGGAAATCAAAGTTAGAGAGAGAAACGCCCTACCTTGGGGTTGATCGCTCTTCTGAGCGCGTTGGCGCTGTCCGTTTCTTCCCCAGTCGTCTCGAAATCTATGTAGGTCGGTAAAACCCCTTTCCTCTTTATATTTTCTACTTTTTAAGGTCTGTGGAATGTATGTTTTTATTTGGTGTGGATGAAAAAAAGACCGGAGACCCCATGGATGATGATTAGAAGGGTGGATGTGCGTGGAAAAATGAGTAGAGGGGTGTAGCCCTCGGTCTAGGGTTTGAAAACCCCCGGATTTTAGGCTCATTGGGCAATGGGTGATCGATCACCTTGTAGAGGTGATCGATCGCCCAGCATTGGCAATCGATTGCCAGTTCCCAGAGTGGTATTTTTGGGCTATGATGATATGTGGACTTTGGGTGGACCTTCAGGGAGGCTGGATTGGGTCCCGGGTATGTTTTATCGTTACCCTAGGGTGTCAAAAAGTTGTCTAAGTGTCATGTAAGGAAATGGACACATCCATTGGCCTAGAACGTTCCCTAATAGGACGGTGTTTATTGGACTTGGTATACGGGCGTGAGGCCCAACTGTTTCAGTTAATAAAGTGAGGCATGAGTTACTGGGATTAGTTATGTGGTTAGAAAACCTAACCAGGGTTAAGTATAGTCCATGGTTCCTCTTTGACTAGGTCAGGAGTGGCGGTGTGTCCAATAAGGCCCGTGGTTTCCAACGTGACTGATAGTAGGGAGATGTCGATCTATTTGTCTAGGTCGTTTGTGGGTCCTCTTTGACTAGGTCATGAGTGGCGATGTCCAGTAAGGCTTATGGTTCCTTCGTGACTCATAGTCGGGAGATGTCAGAGTCCAAGGGAGTATAAAGTGACTGAACATCAGATAGTGTATAATCCGGGGTTCCTCTCTAGTTGGGTCAGAAGATGTCGGCACCGTGTCTATCGAAGTCCCTTCTTAGTGGAATGTCAGGATATGTCGGCATCGGTAAAGATGTCGGGGTTCCTACGTAGACTAGTTAGAAGAAGATGATAGGCAGGTTGGTCTTGGTTCCTTCTTGACTGATGCCAGGGCAATGGTGGCAAATACACAGTAGATTTGTCAGTCATTGAATTGAGAAGTATGTCCTTATTGGGTGAATGTCCAGGTTGTGTGTGTAATCTTCAGAAACGAAGTTGTCTGGTCGGCGTACTAAGGGTTGTGTATTTGTCTGAGTCAGTGTACTCAGGGTTCGTTATGGAATCCTCGGATTCCAGGTGAGTTGGGTTGGTATTGTAGTGCCCCGAAACTTTTTGTACCTAATGAATAGTGTTTTCATAGTCAATTGATCTTTCACGTAGTCCAATTAATAAATAAAGAAGAAATTGAAAATTCTAAAATACCAGAAATGTTCCCTTCAAATGACGAATCCAATGCAAGTTGAATCGTCAAAATCTGAAGAACGAGTCAAAAGTTATGGCTGAAACTGTAAAATAGGAAAATTTGCAGAACATTGATCGCTAGCGATCGCTCAGTCCAAGTAAGTGATCGATCGGTCCAAAACCGATCGATTGGTATCTGTCGACTGGTCCAAAATTTTGTATGGGGAAAAATTCCAGAGAGGTGATTTTTGACCAATCGGTCGGGTCAAAACACCGATCGCTCGGTTATAAGCACCGATCGCTCATTCTTTCGTGTTTGCAGAAATTTCATTAAGGGCTTTTATGTGTTTGGTCAGCACCTCTGGCCTTATAAGGCTTGCCCGAGCCATAAGGGTTCATAAACCCTTGAAGATCATATTTTGAGAGAGTGGGAGAATGGAGAAAAGGGGTTTTTCTCCTAGGGTTTCAACTTGGGAGAATCAAGGGTTTGAGAACCCTAGGATCATCCCAAAGCTTGGATTCCTCAAGCCCAAGCTCAAGCATGCG
Organism: Tetracentron sinense; assembly: GCA_015143295.1. Classification (NCBI taxonomy): domain Eukaryota; kingdom Viridiplantae; phylum Streptophyta; class Magnoliopsida; order Trochodendrales; family Trochodendraceae; genus Tetracentron; species Tetracentron sinense. The sequence continues at coordinate 22,384 of JABCRI010001434.1, forward strand.
TGGAGTACCTTCTCCAAGCTCGGGCAGCGTTCTCCTCGGCATTCACAAGGGTTTTCCTCCCCTTCTTTTCAAGGTTAGTACACCCTCCTAGTTAAGCTTAGTAATAACCTAGGTTTTCCTTTAAGCATGCTTGTGTGTTGATCTTATGTGTTCCCTTTTCCCTAATATGCATTAATTACCCTAAGGGAACAAGATAAATTAAATGGTTGTGAATGTATGGGATGTGGATGGTGGAGGCGCTTGGATGCCATGTGGATGTAATGATTGTTGTGTAATGAAAAGGGTGGAAGGGCAATGTATCCATAAGCACATACACAAGGGTTTGATGAAATGCTTGATTGGAAAATACAAGTAAAGGTTTAAAAAGAATTATTATAATATTGGTTGATGAAAGGCATAAATGAAATAAAGACATGATTTTAAGGATTTCTCCTTGAACTATCAAAGTACTTATCATGCTTATATATGTTCTATTTTAAGATCTCTCAGGCTATGGAATGGTATATGTATTGTTACTAGCCATCCTCATGCCAAGAGAATGCCACAAGCCTAAGCAAGCAACAATCACATAGAATTGAAAAGAAAAAGATTGTCAAGAAGGTTTGGTAGCCCCGTTTAGGGTGCTAGCCTCTGCTATAAGAAGGAAACCTTACCAAGGAAGGTTGTTAGTATCCTGTTAAGGGTGCTAGCCTCTTGCTCATAAAAGTGAACTTTTAAAGGAGGTTGGTAGCCCAGGTTTGTAGTTGCTAGAACCTCTTGCTCATACGAAAGTCAAAAGTATTGGAAATTGTCAATGAGGGTTGGTAGCCCATGTGTTTTGCGGAGTGCTAACCCCTGCTCATAAAATATGATCAAAGTATTGTACTATCAATGAGGTTGGTAGCCCATGGATGCGGGTACGAAC
>JABCRI010001435.1:0-20143 GCA_015143295.1 Tetracentron sinense
GCTTTCAAACAAAACGCGGGCAGCGGCTCGGGAAAGTCATTGCTAAGTTAAAACACTGGATACGATCACCGACACTTTGGTATAGACCGAACGTCAGATCGTCTCCTACACAAGCTACACCTACTCATTGAATCTACAAGTTGAAGCAATACTGCCTGTGGAACTCAATGCCAGCATTATGGAGGCATTCAGAGAAGGGTCTCCAATGATGATAATGCCACGGTTACTCTCACTGAACTCGAAGCTTTGGATGAGAAAGACTAGAAGCGCAACAACGCATCGAGTGCGATCAAGCTCTCTTGGTCCCCGAGCTTGCATAAAAAGTGTCACCGCGCTTTTTTCAGTGGGAGATTTGGTACTTGCCAGTTCGGTGACTTACTATCCTCACCACGTCGTTCGGAGAAAAATTGATCTTCAGTGTACGGACACACGTGTAAGAGAGTCACCTAATAACTCTTACCTTCCTCTCAGACACCCAACGGAGTGCCCCTCGTCCGATCAAGGACAATTCTTCAAGCAATATTAACCCATGACTTTACGCTCCTTGACATGAGCCTAATTGTCCTTAAAAAAAAAAAAAAAAAAATCGAACTACGTTAAGAGCTTGATCCCAAATGGGCCTATAAGTCACGTCGGTGGTCGCGTGGCCACAAAAAAAAAGGGGAATAAAGTAATGATGACACAATAGGTATTGAACTTGTCTCTTCAATCAAAAGGGTATCATAATACATTGATTTAAAACTCTAAATTCACTACAAATCCTTTAAAAAATGCCTTCATAACATTAGGGCGACTCCATTTCAGCTCATCAAGGTATTCCTCAACTGTCATACCCACTCTAGTCCCTCATCACTATTGCTCTGCTCACCTCGTGTGTTGGTGCCTCAATAAAGCAAGATCTCGTTAATGCGGCGAAGCTCAGTAGCAAACTCTCCACTTGTCAACAATAATGATCATTTCCTCTATCCTAGTAGTTTGGATCGGTAAGTCCTCCTTCTACAAGTACAACACCTCCTTCCGCTCCCAACACTCTTTGGTGGTTGCCATGCGTTACATCCCCGTCGGGCGACAACTCTCAGTCTCACTAGCTAATATAAGTCAATTAATTGGTTGTCTCTCTTGCCCCTTAAACTTCTAAAAGATGATTCTTCTCTCAGAGAGTACTCAACGACACGTATCATATGAATCCCCGATGACAAACAGGGTAGGATCTACATGAAACACCTTGCGAGAGGACATATGCTTGGCATTCTGCGAGCGTGCCATTGTCCGCATTGAGGAGAAACCTACATTTACATCCCTTGAAACTACATTGTTTTATACATATCTCGGTCACGACAGTTCTTCTCGTATCCTATCTGTGCATGAACGTCAACCGTCTAGCTCAGAGAAGTGTGCAGAGGCAGATAAAACAGTTTGCCTCCGCTCTGCATCACAGTGGACTTTGATGAAGAAGCAGGGCAGCACTATCAGTTTTTAGCTACACCATCCTCTAACTCTTGAGGATACGAAGAATATTTCCTCTCTGCAATCACGAGTTTTGCACACAAAGAGGCGGCAAATGGACAACCGCCACCAGAGAACCTCTGTCATCAATATCTCCCTTGGTTATACGAAAGGTATTCTTCATCTCCATCCATTATAAATAAAAATATTGTTGAAAACATAGTTGCGGCGTTAGAGACTCCAAATGCTCGTGACCAGGGTATATTCAAAATTCTATAAACAGATACAAAGTGCACAAGTAAGGGCGTAGATACAAAAATGAGCGGGGGGGCATAACAACAATATAGACGATATAACGCCAGAGGAAAATGATCAATTGCCTAGGAATTCACAAGAGGTCACCTCCTAGTATTGACAATGATAGGTGTATGCATCCTCTCAGTCCCAAAAGGGATAACCTCGCCAGAAGAATCACCATTCCCTTCCACAACTTTTATTTTTCTTTTTTGAATCTGAAGCGGATCTTCAACTTGTCCACCACCTATTGACTAGGCTTGTCCTTGCTCACCGACTAACGTGTTTAAGGTCTAACTGACAATAGGGTCCCGATAACGTTTTTTGCTCATCTATCCCGTCGGAGTGGTTATAATTTGTAGAGCCACGGACTTTTTTCACATTTATGCATGACACTTCGTTCCTTTGTCGTATAAAGAGGTCATAAGTATATAGGAAGAATTGGGAAATTCCAAAAAGTCAAAATTTCATTTTCGAAGTAACGAACCCAACGCAAGTTAATCGTCAAATCGGCCGTAACGTCAAAAGTTATGCCAAACCGTTTTGGAGCCCTGCAGACCCCCGATTCGCTCAACTCCATGGAGCGATCGATCGGTCCAAAACCGATCGCTCGGAGGCTATCGACTGGTCAAGATTTTGTATGGGGAAATTTTCCAGAGAGTGAAATTTTAACCGATCGCTTGATTATGAAACCGATCGATCGGTAGGCAACCGATCAATCGGTCATTAACACCGATCGCTTCGGTACGCGTTTTTTGTAGAAATTTCAGTAAGGGTATTTAGGTCTTTTGGTCAGTTCACTCTTACCTTAAGAGTTTAAACCCCGAGCCTTTAGGGCTCATTCTCAACACTTAGAAGGTTTGGGGGATTAGAAGAGAGGAGAAAGGATTTCCTAAGCTAGGGTTTTGCTTTTGGAGAAGAATCAAAGGGGTTTTGAGACCCTAGATCACTTCAAGTCCGGCTTTTCTCCAAGATCACGGCTCAAGCACCCGTGGAGAGCGTTCCCCAAGTTAGGGCAACACCTCATGGTCGTTTTTGGAAGGGGTTTCTTCCTCATTTCTTCAAGGTCGGTACTTCTTGCTACCCTCCTAGTTATAGTTCTTTCTTTTACTTTATTTCTCTTTGTTTTCTTTCATTTACACATGTGCTATGAGATGGACGGGTGTGAATGGTGAATGGAGACGTAATTGGTGATTGGATGCCGTGTGAAATGATGTGATGAATGAAATGGGGAGGGCATTGTATCCATAATGAACAAACACGTATGATGTGAGCATAACCCACCTAGAAAAGCATGTTGTAGGGTTAATAAATAATGAATGCACCATGTTTGATGAAATGTCAAGGTGAATGAGATGAATAATAAATTAATAAATTTCATGTTTAAGGTTTATGGAAATTGCTAGGGTCATGATAGTGTGATTGTTCGCTTTCCCTAAATGATATGAATACTAAATTGCTCAAATCATTGATGTTATGTGTTATGAATTACTCAAATGCCATATTAATTCCAATGCAAGTATGCACACGACCTCACGAGCACGCATACATGACATGATTTACCGAGGTTTTCAAGAATGGGATTTAGAGGTGGGGCATATCCTACGATATGTTTTACCTCGCTTTTGGCAAGGACAAGACAATCATGCATTTTCATAAGAAGGGTCTCCCTTCCCTCGCAAGTGCATACATCATCAAGAAGGGTCTCCCTTCCCTCCCAAGTGCATCTCACAAGGACATCTCACAAGTGAATCTCACAAGTGGAAGGATAAGCATGAGCATTCTAGGAAGAAGGGTCTCCCTTCCCTCACAAGTAGATACTTTTCAGAACAAGCAATCATGATACACGCATGATACAAGCATGACACGGTAGACAAGGTTTCAAGCATAAAAAGGGTAATTTCAATCAAGTCAAGTGCACAAGATTCAAGGGTTTTTATCGGTTTTCATGAACTGCAAGCGTGATTATGAATTTCCTTATTTCCTTGTATGATATTAACTGTTCCTGATTCATATATATCTATATTGTTTCCTGGGTATGCATTGCTATCTCTTGCTATAACTGTTGGTTAGTATTTAGTACCCGCTGAGTATTCCATTCTCAGCCGTACTTCTTATGTCGACAGGTTCTGAGGGAGCTGCTGCTCCATTTGATGTTTGTGCTCCTGGTCCATGGGTGGAGGAGGAGTACGTCGAGGGGCCTTTGGGGGAACCTCCCGTTGAGGGTTATCAGTAGGTAGTGTTAGATTCTGAGTGGATTAGCTGTGGGTGAGCATGAGTGATTATATCCATGTATTTTGGCGGGCATGTCCGCACTTTCTTTGTTTTGATTTCTTTGTATTAAAACTTGGTCCATGTGTATATACTTAGAGGTTTGTTAGACTTCCGCTGTGTTTTATAGTTATGCTTCCGCTGTTATCCTCTATTGTATATGCTCTATGGGTGTTTTGCAGGTGGTTTGTCAAGCAAGTCATGTAAGTCATGATTTAGTCGTCCACGATTCACTCTAACTCCTAGGGTGGGTTTTGGATCGCGATATAATCAAAGTCAAAATTCTAACTCTTCTGCAGAACATTGATATCAATTACATCTAGAGAGGACTCCGCGGTCTCTTTCCACTAAATGTTATAGCTCTGGTCACATTGACGACTCATATCTCATTTGGTATGAGGAATGTGGAAGGTTGCCATACTTGCAACATGGGTCAAAGACAACCAAAGGCAATAAAGCCATGCAACATCTAATCTACCAACAAAGGGAAAAGGGGGTGCCAGGAATTTATTGTTGAAAGCCATTTTTTCGAGTGGATAGATGTGGGCTATACATCTCTGCTTCAAAACAATTCCCTCGCCGAAATACAAGAAACCTAGGCCTACAGTTAACCATAAATTCTTGGGTAGACCGAGAACGTATTCCATCATCAAGTCTCTATAGACCATCACCACGTGATGGATGAAAGACATCAAGCTGCTAATCAAAGTCACGAGGATCCATACCCTAGATTAAGTCTCGAACATTCTTAGCATCTTCCTCCCAAAAGTAATAAGCATTACTAACACCAGCTATATGCAACAAAAGTGGGGCTGAAGCCTCAATATCCAAATGCCCAAACATGCCTCGAGGGAAATGAAGCCTGCCCATGCGAAGAGATAATGTAGCGGACAATATACCAAGGAAGCACCGACATCTTTTTAGGAATGCATGCCCCAGTATATGTTCGATAGACCTCGATAGAGACATGATAAGGGAGTTGGCACTAACTAAAAGTTGTCCCTTGAGCCATCAATGTTGCTACCCTGAAAGTTCTAGGGTGAAGCACATCTCCATCACTACAAGGGAGAACAAATCGACACAACCGTAATGCCAAATAAGCAGCTATCTCGGCCTCGGCCTCCACTTTTGAGTCGGCTGGAAAATGAGCCTAATAAATAGACCCTTTCCACCCTTTCGACTCCTCGAGACTATTGTTAGTATACAAGGAAACAACCTTCATAACTTCTGTTGAGGACGTTCTTTCTTGTTGTTACTAAAACAAGAAACTTTTTGCTTAACTTGAAATCTCGAGTCAACCGAGGATTGGGAATACGCAAAGCCTTCGGAAACCAGAACTCAAGCCAGTCGTTGTGCTTTATTTTATCACTCTGCTTCAGGGAGGCTATGGATGCATAAGCTTTGAACAAGTATTGGCAACACTTTGGCAATCCAACGATGTCACTGGACCCCATCAACTTACCAAAAGTGGGAATGATTTCCTCATAATACTCTCCCAAAATCGAGAGACCAGAAATCTGTTGCATCTCCCAAAGTGAGATCCCTATTTCTCTGTGACTCATAATGAAAGTGTTGGTCTCAGGACACCAAACATCACATAGCGCTCGATACATGCCATTCAGACGACTATATTCCTTACTAGCGGCATGGATTGCCCGGCTAAGTGCTCTAGTATCTGCACGACTACGTAACCTATCATATACAACAATCCTCCAATCCTAGAAACCACTCAAGTATTGGATGTAGCCTCATGGAGTCAAATTTGGTCCCGAACGAGTAACATTATAGAACCCTAGATCCTGATTGCTTAGTAGGATGAATGACGACGTGTATTAAAGCTTTAAGAATATCCTTTTTAAGTATATGGGTGTTTGAAATGAAGGAGTAAGAGTACAGAATACTCTTCGGAATCAAGTGATTCTTGAATTTTTTGAAAGGTATTGGAACCCTATTTGAGGTTCATGTTTATCATTTTTCCATATTCTTAGTCTAAGATAGGGTAAATGTCCGATTTCTGAAGTCGGTTCCGCTAAATATCTGGGTCGTTGAAATCTATTTTCGGACCAGTCGGCTTTAGAGCCCTTTCAGGTAATTAAAAACTCAGAATTTGAATTTGGCTACACAAAATTGTTACCCTTGGAATGATGAGTTCAACGCAAGTTGAATCGTCAAAATCAGATGAACGAGTCAAAAGTTATGGCCGAAATACCAAAGCGTGAAAATCTAGAAACTTTCTGTTAGAGTTACGAACGATCGTCGAAGAGCTACAAACGATTGTAGAAAACCTACGAGCGATCGTAAAGTACCAGAAACTTGGCAAACTCTCTGGACAACCTACGATTGATCGTAGGAAGCTTACGAACGATCGTAGGCGTGCGAATCAGATTTTCTAAGTGCGTGATGTTTAGGGTTTTAACCCCTTTGCCTATAAATAGGAGATCATTTGGGGGGTTTTGGTTTACCCTAAACCTAAAGAGAGTCCTTGGGAGAGAAAAGGGAGAAGAGTAGAGATTTTCAAAAAAGGGTTCTAGATTTGAGATCAAGGGAGCTCAAGCTTGGATCTTCTTCAAGCAAGGATCCTCCATCAAGCTTGGAGATCTCCACTCAAGGGTTTCTTCAATCAAGGAGTTGATTCTCTAAGGTTAGTACACCCTTCCTAGATAACTTAGTAATAACCTAGGTTTTTCTTGAAAAATGATTATGCTTTGGTTTTGTATTTTCCAATTTTGAAATGAACTAAGGTTCCCTAAAATGCATCAGATGAACTAATTAAGTAATGATGTGTGGATTGTGATGGATGGTGTGTGATGAAAAATGGTGGAAGGGCAATGTACATATAATACAAACACCTTTGATGTATTGATGAAATGTGTGACCAGGAAAAATGGAAATTTACTAACTATATAAATGATGAATGCTAAGTGTTTGATGAAATGCATAAATGAAGAATTATAGAAACTTTAAAAGGTTATGTGCTATTCCTTGAATCTCTCATACCATCATGATTGCCACATATTTTCACTCACAAGCACGCTTGCATGCATGAATCGTGATTTTTCTAGTATATGTATATGAGAAAACAACTAATAACACGACATGTGATTCACGAAACGAATGATAAAGTCCGACATCGGGCCGGTCAAGGGTAGGGCATATCCTAGGATGTGTCATACCTGGCTCACAAGAAAACAAGAAAGTATGATAAAGCTAGACATCGGGCCGATCAAGGATAGGACATATCCCAGGATATGTCATACCTGGCTCACAAGAAAACAAGACAAGTTAATAATGCCGGACAGAGGGCCGATCAAGAATGTTGTTGTACCTTTTCTATTTCACTAAAGGATAATTACGTATCCGGCTCACAAGTTACTTTTCTATGTTTTGCTGAAGGATACTTATGTATCTGGCTCACAAGTCGCTACAAGAGCACTAACATCTAGCTCACAAGTTAAGCATGACAAGGCAAGTCAAGACATGACAAGTGATTCCAAACAAGAACAAGACAAGACATGCATGATTCCCATGAGATAAGAACAAGTTTAAATACGACAAGCAAGTTTTGAAAAACACAAAAAGATATTTTCAAGAATAAGTATGGATTATGAACACAGGTTTTTATCGGAGTTTTCGCATTTGTTTCATGGATGTCATGATCATTGTGTTGATTTAAAATTGATGCTATGAATCGTATTTGGTTGTCACTATTGTATTTCATTATTACTATTGTTAGCTAGTAGCTTGTACTCGTTGAGTATTTCATACTCTGTCGTACCTTTCAAGTTGGCAGGTTTGGTGGATACTTTAACCCTGAGCCTTGGGTTGAGGAAGAGTACGTCGAGGAGGAGGCACTTATTCCAATACAACCTCAGGAGGATAGAGACAAAGATAGATGGTGTAGAGACCCGAATATTTTTCATGTTTTTATTACAAGTATTAGGGGTATTATAGTCCTTATGATGTTTTAATGTTTATGTATTTATATCTAATTGGTATAGTGTGATTAAGGCTTAGTCAAACTTGTAAACGGAGGGATGTCATAATACACTCTGATCTTTAGGAAGCTCTAGTTTTGGAACTGTTTATTGGAATTGAGTGATTCTTGAACCATTAGAAAGATATCGGAACCCTCTTCGAGGTTCATGTTTAATGTTTTTCCTTATTTTTAATCTAAGATAAGTCAAAAATAGGTTTTTCGAGGTTTTGTTTGATGGAGTTCCAGATCAGTCAACTTTGGAAATATTTTGGTCTATAAATAAAGGGGAATTTGGAAATTCTAAAATAATAGAAATGTTTGTTTTCGAAAGACGAATCCAATGCAAGTTGAATCGTCAAAATCCGATGAACGAGTCAAAAGTTATGGCCGAAACAGTAAAATGAGTCGAAATCTGCAAAGCACCGATCGCTCGGTCAGAAATAGCGATCGATCGGTCCAAAACCGATCGATCGGTAGCTATCGACTGGTCCAAAATTTTGTATGGGGAAATTTTTCAAAGAGTGTGTTTTTGACCGATCACCCGGTCATAAACACCGATTGATTGGTAGGCGACCGATCGCTCGGTTATAACCACCGATCACTCAGTCTTTCATGATTTTTACAGAATTTTAGTAAGGGCTTTTTGGACTTTTGGTTCTCAGACCTTAGGGCTATAAATCAGGATTCTATTTCAGGGTATTAGAATACTCTACGTATTTCTAACCTAATTTGGCAAAAAGGGAGAAACCCTAGGGTTTTGAGAGAGGGTTTTCTTGGGGAAGAAGGAGATAGCTTGGATAGTGCAAGGAGAGCTTGGAAAGCTTTTTCAAATCACCTCGGGAGCGTTTTGAATCCTAGGGAAGGATTCCTAAGGTTGATATACTATCCTAATCAACTCTATTTTAATGTTTTGTGAATGTTAATATGATAGGAATGGTAGAATAGAGATTAGATGCATTTTTCCTAATTTTCTATGAAGTAAGCTAATTATGGATAGAAATGTGACCGAAAATATGGATTTGAATGTGGATAGAATGTATGAAGGATGAGAAATGTATGAAGGATGGGATTAATATGTGGATGTGAATGGTGAATGGATTGTATGGATGGATTATGGTTTGATGAATGCTTGAAAATGTAGAAGGGCAATGGATTCATATTATGCGTACTTAAGGTGTTTGTGAAAATGCTTGAGAGAATAAATGCTATTATACTCTTATGAAATGGTGATAAATTGATTAAGAATTGTGATATGAATTATGATAAGATATGTATATGTGATTGTTTGATAAGTATGCCTAATTACTTGCATGGAAGTTGATAGTCGAGAAGGTAAGAACTTAGAAGAAAATCTCTCAAACCGGGAATTCTCTAACTATTTGATATGGAACAGTATAGTGGAGTTTCCATGGTGGGAGATCGGAATCTAAGCATGTAGAGCCCCGGACCTTTTCACATTTAATACATGACACTTTCATAGTCATTTTGCCTTTAAAGTAGTACATTTAATAAATAAGGAAGAAATTGAAAATTCTGAAATGTTAGAAATGTTCCTTTTCGAAGTACGAACCCAACGCAAGTTGAATCGTCAAAATCCGACGAGCGAGTCAAAAGATATGGCCAAAACAGTCTGGACCTACAGGCAACCGATCGCTCGGAGGCTATCGACTGGTCAAGATTTTTGTATGGGGAAATTTTCCAGATAGTGAAATTTTAACCGATTGCTCGGTTATGAAACCGATCGATCGGTAGGCAACCGATCGATCGGTCATTAACACTGATCGCTCGGTACTCGCGTTTTTGCAGAAAATTTAGTAAGGGTGTTTTAGTCTTTTGGGTATTTACTCTTACCTTAAGAGTCTTGCCCGAGCCTTTAGGGCTTATTTACAATACTTAGAGGATTGAGAGCTAAGGAGAGGAGAAGAAGGCGATCCCTAACCTAGGGTTTGATTTTGGAGGAGAAATCAAAGGGTTGTGAACCCACACTCACCTCAAGTCTATTTTCTTCAAGATCTCGGCTCAAGCTCGTGTGGGGCACTCTCCTCATGCTAGGGCAGCAACTCACGGTCGTTTTGGAAAGGGGATTTCTTCCTCACTTGATCAAGGTCGGTACTTCTTGCTACCCTCCTAGTTATAGTTCCTCTTTTCCCTTTATTTCTTTTGATTTTCTTTCATTTACACATGAGCTATGAGATGGATGGTCGTGAATGGGTATGAATTGTGAATGGAGGTGGATGTTGGCGAATGGATGCCGTGTGGATGATGTGATGGATGAATGGGAAAGGGCATTGTACTAATAATGAACATACAAGTGTGATGTGAGCATAACCCACCTAGAAAAGCATGATTTAGGGTTAAAGGAATAATGAATAATGAACACACCATGTTTGATGAAATGCCAAGGTGAATAAAGTGAGTTGTAATTTAGGAAATGCATGCCAAATAAATTATGAATACCTATGATAGTGTGTTTCTTGCTTTTCCTAAATGATATGAATATTACATTGCTCAATCATTGATGTTATATGTGTTGTGAAATTACCCAAATGTCATATTTAAATTTAAATGCAAGTATGTACACGGTTCCCACGAGCACGGCATGCATGACATGATTTATCGAGGTTTTCAAGAACATGGTTAGAGGTAGGACATATCCTACGATATGTTTTACCTCGCTCTTGACAAGGACAAGTCAATCATGCATTATCATAAGAAGGGTTTCGCTTCCCTCGCAAGTACATCTCACAAGGACATCTCACAAGTGAAAGGACATGACATGAGCATTTAGAAAGAAGGGTCTCCCTTCCCTCACAAGTAGTTTACTCTTCCAAGCATGATACAAGCATGACATGACACGGCATGACAAGCATGAGCATTTTAGGAAGAAGGGTCTCCCTTCCCTCACAAGTAGATTAGTTTTCCGAACAAGCAAGCAAGATGCATGACATGACAAGCATGGGCATTTAGGAAGAAGGGTCTCCCTTCCCTCACAAGTAGTTTACTTTCCAAGCAAGCATGACATGGCATGACACGCATGATATGGCAAGATAAGACAACATGACAAGTTTCGAGCACGGAAATGGTATTTCCAATCAAGTCAAGTGCACAAGGTTTTCAAGGGTTTTATCGGCTTTCTACGAAATACAAGCATGATTATAAATTGATTTTACTTCCTTGTATGATATGAATTGTTTCCGTCTAACATATATGAATTGCTCCTGATTTATGTATTGCCATTTTTATGCTATGACTGTTGGTTAGTATTTGGTACCCGCTGAGTATTCCATGCTCAGCCGTACTTCTTATGTCGGCAGGTTCTGAGGGAGCTGCTGCTCCATTTGATGTTTGTGCTCCTGGTCCATGGGTGGAAGAGGAGTACGTCGAGGAGCCTTTGTAGATTCTGAGTGAATAGCTGTGGGTGAGATGAGAGATACATTCATGTATTTTGGCGGGTCTGTCCGCACTTTCTTTTGGTTACTTTTTGTATAAACTTGGATTTGCGTATGTATATTCATAGAGGTTTGGTTAGACTTCCGCTGTGTTTTATAGTTATGTTTCCGCTATATTGTCCTCTATGGTATATGCTCTGTGGGTTTTGCAGGTTGGTTGTCAAGCAAGTCATGATTAGTCGTCCAAAGTTCACTCTAACTCCTAGGGTGGGTTTTGGGTCGTTACAGAAGTGGTATCAAAGCTTAGGCTTTAGGTCTCTAGGGTCACTTAGAATCTTATACCACGGCTTGCCAAGAGCATATGTTAGGAAACAAGTTAGGAAGGAAGTAAGTCGGAAGAGAGTCTTGATCCAAGTGTAAGACTAAACTTTAGTCTTAGTCTAAAATGGTTGCTTTAACCAAGTACGGTCCTAGGTACGCTAGAACGCTAAAGTATAAGTATAATGTGATGAATACTCTGATGACTTGATGTGATGTATATATGTATTATACAACTAATACAAATTGAATTATTGTGAAACGACATTGAAATAAACTGTGGTTTCAAGTGAGACTCATGTGGTGCTATTGTTCTCAGGACTTTAGTCATGAGGCGGGGCACACGGGGTCGTGGACCACATACCAGAGCTTCCTCTTCTTCACGGGATGAGGATGAGCAGCCGGACCTCTCTCAGGTCTTTGGCTCTATTGCTGAGACACTCGCCATACTGGCGGCTCGGCAGGCTATACCATCATCGGCGGCACCTACTCCACCGCCCGCAGCTCCAGTACATCGTACCGCAGGAGTTGAGGCATTCAGGAGATTGAGGCCTCCATCCTTCCACGGGAGTGTGGACCCTCTTACTGCAGAGGCTTGAATCCTCCAGGTTGAGAAGATATTTGCGGTGCTCACTCCTACAGAGGAAGAGAAAGTGGCATGGGCCGTTTTTATGCTAGAGGGCGAAGCCCACCATTGGTGGTTGTCCGCATTGAGGACACGGGACTTGACCATGCAAGGTCAACCGTGGACTTGGGAGGAGTTTAAGGACACGTTCTATAAGAAGTATTTCCCGGTTGGAGCTCGGGAAAAGAAAGAGAGAGAATTCATGAACCTTGAGCAAGGTTCGATGTCTGTGGCCGCTTATGAGGCCAAGTTCTCAGAGTTGTCGAGATTTGTGCCTCATATGGTTGCTACTGAGGCAATGAAGGCGAGAAGATTTGAGCAAGGGCTCAAGGATGTTATTATGGAGAAGGTTTCCGTTTTCAGGCATGCTACCTACCCAGAAGTGGTAGACAAGGCCTTGTTGGTTGAGAGCAATTCAGAGACCGTGTCCAAGAAGAGAGAATTGGTGAGAGGCCAATCTAGTGGTTCGGTACCTTTAGAGAGGCGGGCCCGGACTGTTCCTTATCAGTATACATGGCCAGCACCACAGATGAGGCCGACTTATGCGCCTCCAGCCCCACGGCAGTACGTGCCACAGGCACCTCGACCTCAGGCTCTTCCGGCCCCTCGGCCAGTTACACCTCAGGCAGCGAGGTATACACCACCTTCGGTCCCTCCGGCCTACACATATGAGGTCTACACTTCATGCGGCAAAAGGCATCCGGTAGGAGATTGCCGAAGAGCATCTGGTGGATCTTATCATTGGGGTCGCCAGGGCCACATGATCAGGGATTGCCCTAGCCGGCATTTACCAGGCCAGTCTCAGGGTAGTAGGCCACCAGCACACCCAGCAGGATCATACCAGGCATCATCTCAGACTACCCGGTCTACACCTCAGTCTCGCCAGGCAAACCAGGGGCGAGTTTTTGCCTTGACAGAGGGTGATGCACTTGCATCTGACGATGTGGTGCAAGGTACGCAGTTAGAGTTAATTCCTTTATTCGTGATTATTATGTTATGCTCTATTCTCTGCGTACGTACTTGGCATGTTCTATATGTATATATATACCTACATGTATACGCTGTTGATGCATGGATTAACTCTGCTAGTTAAAATTTCAGGAACCCTACTAGTCAATGAGTATTTGGCTCGAGTGTTGATTGATACCGGGTCTACTCATTCATTTGTCTCGCCGAGTTTTTCAGAAGGCTTTTCTGTAGAGCCAAGTCAGCTAGAACCGGAGTTAGCCATTTCGAATCCTCTCGGCAAAACAGTATTGGCAGATAAAGTGTATAGAAATAGTGTGGTCCAAGTTGGAAGCCACGAGTTGGCGGTTGATCTCATCGTCATGGGATTCCAAGACTTTGATGTTATATTGGGAATGGATTGGTTAGCAGCACATCATGGGCATGTAGCTTGCTTTGAGAAGATGGTACTCTTCAAGCCGGTAAAAGGAAAACCATTTCACTTTCGGGGGTTAAAAAGTAGAGATATCGCTCGTTTTGCGGCATTGAGCTTAGCGAACCTCGAGGCAAAGGACTCATCGACTATTCCGGTCGTGAGTGAATTCCTGGATGTATTTCCAGAGGAGTTGCCAGGATTACCTCCAGATAGGGAAATTGAGTTTGTGATCGAGCTTGCACCAGGCACAGCTCCTGTTTTCAGGGCTCCGTATAGAATGGCCCCTATTGAACTCAAAGAGTTGAAGACTCAGTTGGAGGAATTACAAGGCACTGGTTTCATTCGACCAAGTGTCTCACCGTGGGGTGCCCCGGTGTTATTTGTTAAGAAGAAGGATGGCTCGATGCGGATGTGCGTTGATTTCCGGCAATTGAACAAGGTCACTATAAAGAATAGGTATCCATTGCCTAGAATTGATGACTTGTTCGATCAATTGAAAGGAGCGAGGGTTTTCTCAAAAATAGATCTTCGATCGGGTTATCACCAGTTGAAGATTAAGGCGGAAGATGTTCCCAAAACTGCTTTCAGGACTCGGTATGGACACTACGAGTTCTTGGTGATGCCTTTTGGACTCACGAACGCGCCGGCAGCTTTTATGGATTTAATGAACCGGGTGTTCCGGCCATACCTAGATCGATGCGTGATAGTGTTTGTCGATGATATCTTGGTGTATTCCCAGACATGGGAAGATCACATACGAGACCTTCGCCTTGCTTTGGAAATACTAAGAGAGCACAAGCTATACGCCAAACTTAGCAAGTGTGAGTTTTGGTTGGAAGAGGTGGCATTCCTAGGCCACGTTGTTTCTGCAGAAGGTATCTCGGAAGATTCGAAGAAGATCGAAGCAGTTATGAGTTGGGCGAGACCCAAGAGTGTTACTGAGATACGCAGCTTTCTTGGGTTGGCAGGCTACTACAGGAGATTCGTAGAGGGTTTCTCTAGCCTTGCAGCACCGCTCACTTACCTGACAAGGAAGAACCCCAAGTTTGTATGGAGTGATAAGTGCGAGATCAATTTCACGGAACTGAAGAAGAGGCTTACTATAGCCCCTGTCCTTACTGTGCCATCTAGACCTTATGGGTATGAGGTATATAGTGATGCCTCACACGTTGGACTTGGGTGTGTACTCATGCAACACAAGAAAGTCATAGCCTATGCATCAAGGCAATTGAAGGAGCATGAAAAGAATTATCCAACGCACGACTTGGAGCTTGCGGCGGTCGTGTTTGCACTTAAGATTTGGCGTCATTACCTTTATGGGGTGGAGTTCTATGTGTTCACGGATCACAAGAGTCTCAAGTATCTCTTTTCCCAAAAAGAGCTGAATCTAAGGCAACGGCGTTGGATGGAATTTTTGAAAGACTATGATTGCACCATTCAATACCACCCGGGTAAAGCAAACGTAGTGGCTGATGTATTGAGTAGAAGACCTCCGGGGTTATTAGCATGCATGTTAGTGCAAGAATGGAAGCTACTTGAAGATTTGGAAAATCTGGACATCAGTGTGAATGACTCTGTCCGTAGTCCTATCTTGGCAAATGTTACGGTTCGGCCGTACATTATAGATTTGATCCAAGAATATCAAGCCATGGATGCGGAATTGTTGGCTTTCCAGGACAAGGAAGTTGCCAAGGGCAGTGAAGACTTTTCTCTCACTAGTCGGGGTGCTATCACATTCAAGGGAAGGCTGTGCGTCCCAGCCAATGCAGATCTTCGAAGAGAGATTTTGGATGAAGCACACCTTTCGAAGTATACAGTGCATCCAGGGGGTACAAAGATGTACCGGAACCTCAAGAGTCACTTTTGGTGGCGGAATATGAAGAGGGAGGTTGCGGAATCTGTAGCGCGGTGCTTGGTGTGTCAACAGGTGAAAGCAGAACACATGCGGCCCGCAGGTCTATTACAGTCCCTTCCGATTCCCGAGTGGAAATGGGAGAACATATCCATGGATTTCATAGTTGGCTTGCCAAAGACGGCAAGGGGCTCTGATGCGATATGGGTAGTAGTGGATCGTTTGACGAAGTCCGCTCACTTCTTTCCTTACCGAACTACTTTCAATTCTAGTCAGTTAGCCGCTTTGTACATCAAGGAAGTGTTGAGGTTGCACGGAGTGCCCGTTAGTATTGTGTCAGATCGGGATCCAAGATTCACATCACGATTCTGGAAAAGCTTCCAGGAGGCTATGGGTTCCCGACTCGATTTCAGCACCGCTTTTCATCCACAGACGGATGGAAAAACTGAGAGAGTGAACCAAGTCATTGAAGACATGCTTCGGGCTTGTATGATGGATTTCAGAGGCAGTTGGGAAGAGCATTTGCCTTTGGTTGAATTCGCCTATAATAACAGCTATCAGGCGAGTATCCAAATGGCACAATTTGAGGCCTTGTATGGGCAAAGTTGTAGGTCTCCTCTCTATTGGGTGAGGTAGGAGAAAGGAAAGTACTTGGTCCGGAGTTGATTGAGCAAACTGCAGGCACAGTTAAGATCATTCGGGATCGATTGAAAGCCGCTCACGATCGCCAGAAAAGTTATGTGGACACGCGCCGTAGGGACTTGGAATTTCAAGTAGGGGATCAAGTTTTTGTGAAAGTATCTCCTAGCAAAGGAATCATGAGATTTGGAAAGCGAGGCAAGCTCAGTCCTCGGTATGTAGGGCCTTTTGAGATTATCACACGAGTTGGTGAGGTTGCTTACAAGGTAGCTCTCCCACCTCACATGGCCGCAGTTCACAACGTTTTCCATGTGTCTATGCTTCAGAAGTACATTGCGGACCCTTCGCATGTACTAGAATTGGAACCGTTGGAAATTCGAGAAGATCTCACGTTGGTTGAGAAGCCGATTCACATATTGGATCGGAGAGATCAAGTGCTTCGCAACAAAACTATCCCTTTGGTTCTAGTGCAATGGCAACACCATGCTCGGGAAGAAGCTACATAGGAGCGTGAAGCCGAAGTCAAAGCGAAGTACCCAGAAATATTTGAATGAGTTTTGTATAAGTTTGTATATGACTTGTAATTTTCTTTTTGATTTGTAATGCAAATAGCGTCTAAATTTCGAGGACGAAATTTTTGTAAGGGGGGGAGGATGTAGAGCCCCGGACCTTTTCACATTTAATGCATGACACTTTCATAGTCATTTTACCTTTAAAGTAGTACATTTAATAAATAAGGAAGAAATTGGAAATTCTGAAATGTTAGAAATGTTCCTTTTCAAAGTACGAACCCAACGCAAGTTGAATCGTCAAAATCCGACGAGCGAGTCAAAAGATATGGCCAAAACAGTCTGGACCTGCAGGCAACCGATCGCTCGGTCCATGGAGCGATCGATCAGTCCAAAACCGATCGCTCGGAGGCTATCGACTGGTCAAGATTTTTTATGGGGAAATTTTCCAGAGAGTGAAATTTTAACCGATCGCTCAGTTATGAAACCGATCGATCGGTAGGCAACCGATCGATCGGTCATTAACACTGATCGCTCGGTACTCGCGTTTTTGCAGAAAATTTAGTAAGGGTGTTTTAGTCTTTTGGGCGGTTTACTCTTACCTTAAGAGTCTTGCCCGAGCCTTTAGGGCTTATTTACAATACTTAGAGGATTGAGAGCTAAGGAGAGGAGAAGAAGGTGATCCCTAACCTAGGGTTTGATTTTGGAGGAGAAATCAAAGGGTTGTGAACCCACACTCACCTCAAGTCTATTTTTCTTCAAGATCTCGGCTCAAGCTCGTGTGGGGCACTCTCCTCAGCTAGGGCAGCAACTCATGGTCGTTTTGGAAAGGGGATTTCTTCCTCACTTGATCAAGGTCGGTACTTCTTGCAAACCCTCCTAGTTATAGTTCCTCTTTTCCCTTTATTTCTTTTGATTTTCTTCCATTTACACTTGCTATGAGATAAGGATGGTCGTGAATGGTATGAATGTGAATCGAGGTGGATGTTGGGCATGGAGTGCCGTTGTGATATGGATGTACTTGGAAAGGGCATTGTACTAATAATGAACACTAAAAACAGGTGATGTGAGCATAACCCACCTAGAAACGCCTGATTTAGGGTTAAATGAATAATGAAATAGGGGGTGGGATGAACCCCCTATTTGATGAACGTGCCAAGGTTGAGGGTGAAGTGAGTTGTAATTTAAGGAAATGTCAGCCAAATAACTTTGAATACCTATGGATAGTGTTTGTTTCTTGCTTTCCCTAAATGATATGCATAAATAACATCACATTGCTCATCTTGATGTTATATGTGTTAGTGAAATTACCCCAATGGCATATATTAAAATTTAAAAACTAAATGGAGTCTAACAAATGCAAGTATGTACACGGTTCCCACGAGCACGGCCTGCAACATGAATTTTATCGAGGTTGATTCAAGAACTGGTTTACGGTCGGACTATCCTACGATGTTTTACCTCCTCTGCCAAGACAAGTATCATGCATTATCATAAGAAGGGTTTCTACTTTCCCTCACAAGTACATACATAGCATCAGAAGGGTTTCCCTTCCCTCGCAAGTACATTCACAGGACATCCACAAGTGAAGGAATGACCTGAGCTTAAACTCAGGGTCTCCCTTTCCCTCCCAAGTAGTTTACTCTTCCAATATGATACAAGCCATGAAGACACGAGCATGACAACCTGAGCATTTTAGGAAGAAGGTCTCCCTTCCCCACAAGTAATATAAAAACCAAAAAATAAATTTTCCGAACAAGCAAGCATGGATGCATGAAGACAAGCTGGGCCATTTAGGAAGAAGTCTCCCTTCCCTCACAAGTAGTTTCCTTTCCAGCACGGCATTACATGGGCATGACACGCATGATATTAAAGATAATACCACCATGACAAGTTTTCAAGCACGGAAATGGTACACCATATAAATCCAAATCAAGTCAAGTGCACAAGGTTTCACGGTTTATCGGCTTTCTAGAATACAAGCATGATTAAAAGTGCTTTTACTTCCTTGTATGAATATGATTGTTTCCGTCTAAACATATATGAATTGCTCTAATTTATGTATTGCCATTTTTATGCTATGCTGTTGGTTAGTAATTTGGTACCCGCTGAGTATTCCATGCTCAGCCGTCTTCTTATGTCGGTGGTCTGAGGGAGCTGCTACTACTCCCATTTTATGTTTTGTGCTCCTGGCATGGGTGGAAGAGGAGTACGTAGAGGAGCCTTTGAAGGCACCTCCAGTAGATGGTTACCATTAGGTGGTTGTAGATTTTTCTGAGGAATAGCTTTGGGTTTAGATGAGAGTATCATTCATGATTTTGGGCGGGACTGTCCGCACTTTCTTTATGGTTACTTTTTGTATAAACTTGATTTTGAGTATGTTATATTCATAGAGGTTTGTTAGACTTCCGCTGTGTTTTATAGTTATGTTTTCCGCTATATTGATCCTCTATGGTATATGCTCTGTGGGTTTTTGCAGTTTGTTGTCAGCAAGGCATGATTCGTCGTCCAAACGTTCACTCTCACTCCTAGGGGTGGGTTTTGGGTCGCTACCAAAACAATTACCAACTCGAATGTTTACTTTCGACACTTATCACATATTCACTTGCATATGTTAAGATTAGAGTCTCACAAGTCACAAATGTTGACCACAAGCATGACATGGCAATACGTTTGACATTCTGTGGAAAAAAAAGAAGAAATAAGCCTAAATCATGACATGGTCTATCTCCACCAGGAACGGCATGTAACCTTTGATTTTAAGTATGTTCCGCTATCCGCCAACGAACGCATGCTAGACCATATGATTTCTTAGACATTGGTCCGTATCCACCAAACGTCTGTCCCATCATTGTCCTGATCGAATAAGTGCATAAGCATAACATCTCACAAGTTTATTGATCTTCCCAAGTCTAAGATTCTCAATTACACAGTCAGTTGATGATATGATGTGATATGCCACACGTCTTCCGTACTCTTTTATTTTATTATGCTAGGAATAATGATTTTCCAAGCCAAGTGCAGGTATCATTATTATTGTTGGTTTGGATTTTATATGACACCGAGTACTTTTGTACTCACCGGACGTTTGTCTTGACAGGTTTAGAGCATGAGTACACGACTGGCCCTGGTTGAGGAGACTTACATCGGGAAGGAGAGAAGGGGAGACTATCGAGGAGGAGCCGGAGTCCTTGGTGGCACACACCTCTTAGAGTTATGTTGTTGGTTAGATGAGTTTTGTATTGACTTTCAGATATTTGCCCTCATTAGATTTTTTATAGTTTTTGTGTATTTCATACCTTTGGTTTATAGAGTGGTATATGTTACCGTAGAACATTTGCAAGGTGGTTATATCTTATACATCGATTTTTTTATTCTCTTTTTATGGAGAGTCGTGTAGTAAGCCTTGATGCATTGTCTTTCAGCGGGTTAATAATGTGATG
>JABCRI010001436.1:0-86112 GCA_015143295.1 Tetracentron sinense
AGATTTCTTTTGATGATCTTTATCTGATCATAACTTTTCATGCAATGATGGCTTTCACATTATTTAGGTAGGTAGTCCTAGCTATTAGCAGCAGGGGCTTTCACTCTAGTGACCCAGATAGATACCTACTGTCTGCCTAGGTAGCCATTTCATACTGTTTGCATCTAATAGTGACTTTCACACTATCCTAGTAGGTAGCCCTTTTCATTGCAACAATATAAGCTCATGGAGGATACACAAAATAAGGATGACTAACAAAATGGTCATTCTAGATTGGTCATCCAAGGTCACACTATTGGGATAAGCCATACACCTACAAATAGGAAAATAGACCTCTCAATAGAATCAGTCAGAGTGCATGTGAAATTTGTAAAGCATATACATATGAATAAGTCTCCAACTGCTCAATATAAAACCGGTCTAATTTTCAGCCTAGCCAAGAGACTATAAAGGTGATATATCCTCAATCAATAACAAACTCATGTTCAACCCTGGACAAGTATAGAAATAAAGATCACACAAGGAATACAGATCATGCAAGTCAAACAAGGGCAACATGAAAAAAATCTTTTTGGATTTTATGGTTTTTCAATGTTTTTGGATTTTTCAAAATAAAGAAAACAGAAAAACATACCCAAACAAATAAACACAAAAAAACTAGTATACACAAATAGCATAGCACTAGGACAAGATATATCAATATAAGCACACCCTAGGCTATGACAGGCACGGGCTAAGTGAAGCCCCTCAGGTCTTCCTTTCTCACCCAAACGGTTTTTGAAGTTTAATTGATCCTTTCTTTTCTCTAACCGTTTCAGTTGAGGTAGGTATGACTTTTTGTCTCTTCCTCCTGTTCCTCCTTTTCCAGGATTGAGTCGTAGAATTATAGTGGGCATTCTGGTTCTCCCTGTTACCTCCTCTATATCTAGCATGAGGAGTGTCATGACCATGCCACTGTCTAGAGTTGTGAGCAATTTTCATCACATCTTCACATTAACTCCTAGACTTCTCTACGAGGACCTCAACTCTCCTTTGAAGATTCCCATTAAAGTTGTGTTGGTTCCTTGAACCATGATTGGGTATTCTTTGAAGTTTAGGACATCGAGGCTTAATATGACCCTTCACTCCACAGTTATGACATGTAGGAATGAATTTCTGAGTTGAAGGGTCTTTCCCTTTAGCAGGAGGGTGCCTTTTAGCACCAAGCTCAGTGTTTGAGGTGGATGGAGTTCCCCTCACATCTCCACACCTCTGGTTTTGTTCAAGTTCAACCAACTTGATTTCAAGACTTCTATTTTCATCAAGACAAACATGTAAATCAAATTCAAGTAGCTGAGTCTTGGTAAGGAGGAAAGCCTTCACTTCCTCAAGCTGTGACACAAGAGCTCTCAACCCTGAAGCCACTTGGTCTAAGGCATCTTTTATATTTCAATAGATTTGATCTCTTTAGACATGGAAAACTAAACCTTTTTCAGCTTTAGGCATTCTTGAAATAGTTCATCATATACTTCCTCAAGCTCTCCCTTAGAATCTGAGTCATTCTGACTCTCTTCATCCTCCTCACCATCACTACATTGTTGGTTACTTACAGCATTTGAAGAAGATTTTTCAATCCCAGATGAGGATGCAGTGAATGCCACATAACCCCTAGTCTCCTCACAAGAAAAACTATCTGATTCCTCAGATTCAGATTCACTGTCATCCTTTACCTTGCCCTTAAATCTTTTCTTATTAGAGCACTCAGTGACAATATGGCCGTAACCTTGGCATTTATAGCATTGAACACCTTGGAATTTCTTGTCCACACTTTTAAGATATTTCTTGTTTTCAATGTGCTTGGACCTGGGCTTTTTAAGGGATTTTTTCCCTTTCAGATTAAATCTCTTATTAAGTTTCAAAATTTTTCTAAATTTCTTTGCAAATAAAGCCAACTCTTCTTCTTCCTCCTTAGAGTCACTATTTGAACCATCTATGGATTCCTTGACGGACTTCAAGGCAATGGATTTTGGTTTCTTAGATGGGTTCAGATTTAACTCATAAGTTTGGAGAGAACCAACCAACTCGTCAAGTTTGAGAGCATCAACATTTTTGCTCTCCTCGATGGCGGTAACCTTAGATCAAAATCTCTCAGGTAGAGATCTCAAAATTTTCCTAACTATTTTGGACTCTGGAATTCTTTCCCCTAGATTGAAGCTATAATTGACAATGTCACTCAGATTGGCATAAAAACTATCAAAAGTTTCATTATCATCCATCATCAACTTTTCAAACTTAGAGGTCAACAATTGAAGTTTGGAGATCTTGACAGTTGTAGTCCCTTCATGGGTGATTTGAAGAATGTCCCATGCCTCCTTTGAAGTGTCATATGTAGAAATACGTCGAAATTCTTCGAGTGTGACAACAGCGAAGATTGCATTTAGACCCTGTTCCATCTACAACTCTCAAGCTCTACATTGGTCCATTCAGAAGAAGGTTTAGGGATGGTCTGGTCATTTATGGCCTTTGTTGGATGGGTCCAACCTTGTTCAATGGAGAACCATATTCTATCATCTAGTGATTTTAGAAGCGCTCTTATTCGAGCTTTCCAATAGGCATAATTATTCCCATCAAATAATGGGGACAAGAGATGGATCCTCCCTCTCTTTGAAGATTCATATTCACCGAAAAGAATGAGATAAGATCACACTAAAAAGTAAGTGAACCTGGCTCTGATACCAATTGAAAAATGAAATTCGGTGAATCCCAAATCTATGTTTGAGTTGAGAATCTACAAGTTCGAGGAGATGGTTCGGTTTCCCTAATAGTCTATCTACCATTTTAATGATTTTAAAAATTAAGTTATTAATCTTAAGGGAAGATGATAATCAAGTTCGAAAATATAGAGAAACACGCAAACCACAACACAAGGATTTTTACGTGGAAACCCTTCCAGGAAAAACCTCGGGACCTAGTCCAGCCATGAGAATCTACTAAGACAAAGTAAACAAGAACTTACAAGACTCGAACTTGACTCCTTCGGACTCGACACTTCGATCCTTCAGTTCTTAGTCCTCCACGCCTCGAAAATTCACCATGTACTCTCAAGTCCCGTGATCAACTGCAGCCGCTTGTACTTATCTTTGTGTCTCAAAAACAGTCCACGATCTTTCGATTGATCTCCGTCAATGACGGCTTCGGATTCCACCGACCAAAACACTCTACCACGATCCTTCTCAGATCGATCTCCTTCAAAAAGGCTCCAGGATACTCTGGCCAAGGTGTTCTATCCAGAACGGGTTGATGGTTTGATATAAATCAATACCTAGATGAACTCCATCAAAGGGCAAGTCCAAACAAGCAAGAATGGAACTTTAGGCTTGCAAACTCTAGGTTTAATGCATTAACAAAGGGGAGGAGAACACTAAGTTTTCTAGAGTATTTATGGACTCTAGAAGGAGTTAAAAACCTTCTCAATACTTCCCCAAAGTTGTTCTCCACGAAGTGGAAGGGTTCTCTATAAATAGGGAATTCAAAAACCATGTTTTAGAATGTGTTAAAGTTGCTAAATACTCAAAAAAGTATGAAAACCGAATTTGGCAAGAAAACTCATATCAGGGTCGACCGGATGGTGCCTTTCGGTCGACCGGATGGTGCCTTTTGGTCAACTGGATGGTCCTCCATGGTCGACCCTCACAAAACCAACTCTCTGCCCAATTTTGTCATACAAAATTTTCTATCCCCAGGGTCGACCCAAAATGATCAAGGTCGACCCTAAGGTGCTAACCCGAATTCAATCTTTGTTTTTGGATCTTGGACCCTTCACAAAAGTTGTAGCCCTTTTTGACATGGTCGTTTTGACATATTATGGAGAAAAATCTGAGCTACGGTTTGTGAGATACGCTCAAAACAAGCAACCTTTGTTTTTTGAAAAATTTCAGAATTTAAAACAAGTTTTGCACTATTTATCTCATCACCTAGGGTCCGTATGGTTAGTCTAGGTCACTTACAACCTAATGTCGCGACCCAAAACCCACCCTAGGAGTTAGAGTGAATCTTGGACGACTAATCATGACTTACACGACTTGCTTGACAAACTACTTGCAAAACACCCACAGAGAATATACAATAGAGGATAACAGCGGAAGCATAACTATAAGACACAGCGGAAGTCTAACAAACCTCTAAGTATATACACATGGTCCAAGTTTTAATACAAAGAAATCAAAACAAAGAAAGTGCGGACATGCCCGCCAAAATACATGGATATAATCACTCATGCTCACCCACAGCTAATCCACTCAGAATCTAACACCACCTACTGATAACCCTCTACGGGAGGTTCCTCCAAAGGCTCCTCGACGTACTCCTCCTCCAACCACGAACTAGGAGCACAAACATCAAATGGAGCAGCAGCTCCCTCAGAACCTGCCGACATAAGAAGTACAGCTGAGCATGGAATACTCAGCGGGTACTAAATACTAACCAACAGTCATAGTATACAGATAGCATACATAAAGTAGGAAACAAATTGCATATATAGAACATGAACAATTTATATCATACAAGGAAGTAAAGCAATTTATATTCATGCTTGCATTCAGAAAAACTGATAAAACCCTTGAAAACATCGTGCACTTGACTTGACTTGAAATACCCTTTGCGTGATTGGGAACTTGTTAACCGTGTCATGCTTGTCATGCTTTCATCATGCGTGCCATGTCATGTCATGTGCGTCATGCGAGTATCATGCTTGCTTGTTCATAATTTAAACATGTTCACATGCCTAGTTGCTGTTCATAGCCCGTCGCAACTAGTACCCTGTACACTGAATGTGTAGAGCCCCGAACTTTTGACATTTATGCATGACCCTTCGTAGCCATTTTTCCTTTAAAGTAATGCAATTAATAAATAAGGAAGAAATTGGAAATTCTGAAATGTCAGAAATGTTTGTTTTCGAAGTACGAACCCAACGCAAGTTGAATCATCAAAATCGGACGAACGAGTCAAAAGTTATGGCCAAAACAGTTTAGACCTGCAGACCACCGATCGCTCGGTCCATGGAGCGATCAATCGGTCCAAAACCGATCGCTCGGAGGCTATCGACTGGTCAAGATTTTTGTATAGGGAAATTTTCCAGAGAGTGAGATTTTAACCGATGCTCGGTTATGAAACCGATCGATCGGTAGGCAACCGATCGATCGGTCATTAACACCGATCGCTCGGTCCTCGCGTTTTACAGAATTTTCACTAAGGGCATTTTCGGTATTCGGTTGTTATACCCTTTCTTATATAGGATT
Source organism: Tetracentron sinense (assembly GCA_015143295.1). Lineage (NCBI taxonomy): Eukaryota > Viridiplantae > Streptophyta > Magnoliopsida > Trochodendrales > Trochodendraceae > Tetracentron > Tetracentron sinense. The sequence goes on from JABCRI010001436.1 coordinate 5,277, forward strand.
GCCCGAGCCTTTAGGGCTCATTCTCAACCCTTAGAAGATTTGGGTGATTAGAAGAGAGGAGAAAGGGTTCCTAAATCTAGGGTTTCCATTTTGAAGAGGAATCAAAGGGGTTTGAGACCCTAGATCATCCTCAAGCACGTTTTCCTTCAAGATCTCTACTCAAGCTCGGGTGGAGCTCGTGTTCCAAGCTAGGGCAGTAACTCACGGTCGTTTGGAAGAGGGGTTTCTTCCTCATCTCTTCAAGGTCGGTGCTTTTTACTACCCTCCTAGTTATAGCCTCTCCTTTCCTTATTTCTTCTTGTTTTCCTCCATATATATATATATATTATGAGATGGGTGGTATGTATGGTAAATGGAGATGGGTGTTGGCGAATGGATGCCGTGTGGATGATGTAATGAATGAATGGGGAAGGGCATTGTACTAATAATAAACATACAAGTGTGATGTGAGTATAACCCACCTAGAAAAGCATGTTGTAGGGTTAATAAATAATGAACACACCATGTTTGATGAAATGCCAAGATGAATGAAATGAATAAGAAATTAAGAAAATTCATGTTTAAGGTTTATGGAAATTTGCTAGGGTTATGATAGTGTGCCTTCTTGTTTTCCCTAAATTACACAAATATTGAATTGCTCAATTGATTGATGTCTATGGATTGTTATGTATTGTTAACTCTCCAAAAGTCACATTTAAATTTAAATGCAAGTATGTACACGCTTCCACGAGCACGCATGCATGACATGATTTATCGAGGTTTTCAAGAATGAGATTTAGAGGTGGGGCATATCCTACGATATGTTTTACCTCGCTTTTGGCAAGGATAAGACAATCATACATTTTCATAAGAAGGGCCTCCCTTCCCTCGCAAGTGCATACATAACATAAGAAGGGTCTCCCTTCCCTCGCAAGTGCATCTCACAAGGATACCTCACAAGTGAATCTCACAAGTGGAAGGACAAGCATGAGCACTCTAGGAAGAAGGGTCTCCCTTCCCTCACAAGTAGTTTACTTTTCCAAGCAAGCATGACAAGACATGGCATGACAAGCATAAGCATTCTAGGAAGAAGGGTCTCCCTTCCCTTACAAGTAGTTTACTTTTCCAAGTAAGCATGACAAGACATGGCATGACAAGCATAAGCATTCTAGGAAGAAGGGTCTCCCTTCCCTTACAAGTAGTTTACTTTTCCAAGCAAGCATGACAAGACATGGCATGACAAGCATAATCATTCTAGGAAGAAGGGTCTCCCTTCCCTTACAAGTAGTTTATTTTCCAAGCAAGCATGGCATGGCATGACACGCATGATATGACGAGATAAGACAAACATGACAAGTTTCAAGTGCGGAAATGGTATTTCCAATCAAGTCAAGTGCACAAGGTTTTCAAGGGTTTTATCGGCTTTTCTGAATGCAAGCATGATTACAAACTACTTTACTTCCTTGTATGATATGAACTGTTCCTATTTTATATATATATATGTGTGCATTGCTATCTCATGCTATGACTATTGGTTAGTATTTAGTACCCGCTGAGTATTCCATGCTCAGCCGTGCTTCTTATGTCGGCAGGTTCTAAGGGAGCTGCTGCTCCATTTGATGTCTGTGCTCCTAGCCCTTGGGTGGAGGAGGAGTATGTCGAGGAACCTTTGGAGGAACCTCCCGTAGAGGGTTATCAGTAGGTGGTGTTAGATTCTGAGTGGATTAGCTGTGGGTGAGCATGAGTGATTATATCCAGGTATTTTGGCGGGCATGTCCGCACTTTCTTTGTTTTGTTTTCTTTTGTATTAACTTGGACCATGTGTATATACTTAGAGGTTTGTTAGACTTCCGCTGTGTTTTATAGTTATGCTTCCGCTGTTATCCTCTATTGTATATGTTCAGTGAGTTTTGCAGGTTGGTTCGTCAAGCAAGTCATGTAAGTCATGATTAAGTCGTCCAAGATTCACTCTAACTCCTAGGGTGGGTTTTGGGTCGCGACAGAAGTGGTATCAGAGCTTAGGCTTTAGGTCTTTAGGGTCACTTAGAATCTTATACCACGGCTTGACAAGAGCATATGTTAGGAAACAAGTTAGGAAGGAAGTGAGTCGGGAGCGAGTCTGGTTCCAAGTGTAAGACTAAACTTTAGTCTTAGTCTAAAATGGTTGCTTTAACCAAGTACGTTCCTAGGTACACTAGAACACTAAAGTATAAGTATAATGTGATGAATACTCTGATGACTTGATGTGCTGTATATTAATATTATACAACTAATACAGATTGAATTATTGTGAAATGACATTGAAATAAACTGTGGTTTCAAGTTAGACTCATGTGGTGTTATTATTCTCAGGACTTTAGTCATGAGACGGAACACACGGGGTCGTGGGCCACATACCAGAGCTTCCTCTTCTTCACGGGATGAGGATGAGCAGCCTGACCTCTCCCAGGTCTTAGGCTCTATTGCTGAGACACTCGCCATACTGGCGGCTCGGCAAGCTATACCATCGTCGGCGGCACCTACTCCACCGCCCGCAGCTCCAGTACATCGTACAGCTGGAGTTGAGGCATTCAGGAGATTGAGGCCTCCATCCTTCCACGGGAGTGTGGACCCTCTTACTGCGGAGGCTTGGATCCTCCAGGTTGAGAAGATATTTGCGGTGCTCTCTCCTACAGAGGAAGAGAAAGTGGCATGGGCAGTTTTTATGCTAGAGGGCGAAGCCCACCATTGGTGGTTGTCCGCATTGAGGACACGGGACTTGACCATGCAAGTTCAACCTTGGACTTGGGAGGAGTTCAAAGATACTTTTTACAAGAAGTATTTTCCTATCGGTGCACGGGAAAAGAAAGAGAGAGAATTCATCAACCTTGAGCAAGGTTCGATGTCTGTGGCCGCTTATGAGGCCAAGTTCTCAGAATTGTCGAGATTCGCGCCTCATATGGTTGCTACTGAGGCAATGAAGGCGAGAAGATTTGAGCAAGGGCTCAAGGATGTTATTATGGAGAAGGTTTCCGTTTTCAGGCATGCTACCTACCCTGAAGTGGTCGACAAGGCCTTATTGGTCGAGGCCAATTCCGAAGCGGTGTCTAAGAAGAGAGAGTTGGCGAGAGGCCAAGCCAGTAGTTCAGCACCTCCAGAGAGGCGGGCTCGGACTGGTCCTTATCAGTATACATGGCCAGCACCATAGATGAGGCCGACTTATGCGCCTCCAGGACCCCGGCAGTACGTGCCACAGGCACCTCGACCTCAGGCTCTTCCGGCCCCACGGCCAGTTACCCCTCAGGCAGCAAGGTATACACCACCTCCGGTCCCTCCAGCCTACACATATGAGGTCTGTACTTCATGCGGCAAAAGGCATCCGGCAGGAGATTGCCGAAGAGCATCTGGTGGATGTTATCATTGCGGTCGCCAGGGCCACATGATCAGGGATTGCCCTAGCCGGCATTTACCAGGCCAGTCTCAGGGTAGTAGGCCCCCGACACGCCCAGCAAGATCATACCAGGCGTCATCTCAGACTACCCGGTCTACACCTCAGTCTCGCCAGGCGAACCAGGGGCGTGTATTTGCTTTGACAGAGGGTGATGCACTTGCATCTGATGATGTGGTGCAAGGTACGCGTTTGGAGTTATTTTCTTTATTCGTGATTGTTATGTTATGCTATATTTTTGTGTATGTACTCGGCATGTTCTATATGTATATATACCTACACGTATACGTTGTTGATGCATGGATTAACTCCGCTAGTTAAAATTTCAGGAACCCTACTAGTCAATGAGTATTTGGCTCGAGTGTTGATTGATACCGGGTCTACTCATTCGTTTGTCTCGCCGAGTTTTTCAGAAGGCTTTTCTGTGGAGCCTAGTCAGCTAAAACCGGAGTTAGCCATTTCGACTCCGCTCGGCAAAACAGTATTGGCAGATAAAGTGTATAGAAATAGTGCGGTCCAAGTTGGAAGCCACGAGTTGGCGGTTGACCTCATCGTCCTTGGATTCCAAGACTTTGATATTATATTGGGAATGGATTGGTTAGCAGCACATCATGGGCATGTAGCTTGCTTTGAGAAGATGGTACTCTTCAAGCCGGTAGAAGGAAAACCATTTCACTTTCGGGGGTTAAAAAGTAGAGACATTGCCCGCTTTGCGGCGTTGAGCTTAGCTAACCCCGAGGCAAAGGACTCATCGATTATTCCGGTTGTGAGTGAGTTCCTGGATGTATTTCCAGAGGAGTTGCCAGGATTGCCTCCAGACAGGGAGATTGAGTTTGTGCTCGAGCTTGCACCAGGCACAACTCCTATATTCAGGGCTCCGTATAGAATGGCCCCGATTGAACTTAAGGAGTTGAAGACTCAGTTGGAGGAATTACAGGGGCTTGGTTTCATACGACCAAGTGTCTCACCGTGGGGTGCCCCGGTGTTGTTTGTTAAGAAGAAAGATGGCTCGATGCGGATGTGTGTCGATTACCGGCAATTGAACAAAGTCACTATAAAGAATAGGTATCCCTTGCCTAGGATTGATGACTTGTTCGATCAGTTGAAGGGAGCGAGATTTTTCTCAAAGATAGATCTTCGATCGGGCTATCACCAGTTGAAGATTAAGACGGAAGATGTTCCCAAAACTGCTTTCAGGACTCGGTATGGACACTACGAGTTCTTGGTGATGCCTTTTGGAATCACGAACGCGCCGGCAGCCTTTATGGATTTGATGAACCGGGTGTTCCGGCCATATCTTGATAGGTGCGTGATTGTATTTGTTGATGACATTTTGGTTTATTCCCAGACACGGGAAGATCACACACGCGACCTACGCCTTGCTTTGGAAATGCTAAGAGAGCACAAGCTATACGCCAAACTTAGCAAGTGTGAGTTTTGGTTGGAAGAGGTGGCATTCCTAGGCCACGTTGTATCAGCGGAAGACATTTCGGTGGATCCAAAGAAAATAGAGGCAGTCATGAATTGGGCGAGGCCCAAGAGTGTCACGAAGATACGCAGTTTTCTTGGGTTGGCAGGCTACTACAGGAGATTCGTAGAGGGTTTCTCCAGCCTTGCAGCACCGCTCACTTACCTGACAAGGAAGAACGCTAAGTTTGTATGGAGCGACAAGTGTGAGATCAGTTTCACGGAACTGAAGAAGAGGCTTACTACAGCCCCTGTCCTTACTGTGCCATCCGGACCTTATGGGTATGAGGTGTATAGTGATGCCTCACACGTTGGACTTGGGTGTGTACTCATGCAGCACAAGAAAGTCATTGCCTATGCATCAAGGCAGTTGAAGGAGCATGAAAAGAATTATCCCACGCACGACTTGGAGCTTGCGGCGGTCGTGTTTGCACTTAAGATTTGGCGTCATTACCTTTATGGGGTGGAGTTCTATGTGTTCACTGATCACAAGAGTCTCAAGTATCTCTTTTCCCAAAAGGAGCTGAATCTAAGGCAACGGCGTTGGATGGAATTTTTGAAGGACTATGATTGTACCATTCAATACCACCCGGGTAAAGCAAATGTAGTGGCTGATGCTTTGAGTAGAAGACCTCCGGGGTTATTAGCATGCATGTTAGTGCAGGAATGGAAGCTACTTGAAGACTTGGCAAATCTGGACATTAGTGTGAATGACTCTGTCCGTAGTCCTATCTTGGCAAATGTCACGGTTCGGCCATACATTATAGATTTGATCCAAGAATACCAATCCACGGATGCTGAATTGTTGGCTTATCGGGACAAGGAAGTTGCTAAGGGTAGTGAGGACTTCTCTCTCACTAGCCGAGGTGCTATCACATTCAAGGGAAGGCTGTGTGTTCCAGCCAATGCAAATCTTCGGAGGGAGATCATGGATGAGGCACATCGTTCAAAGTACACTGTGCATCCAGGGGGTACGAAGATGTACCGGAACCTCAAGAGTCACTTTTGGTGGCGGAATATGAAGAGGGATGTTGCAGAATATGTGGCACGGTGCTTAGTGTGCCAACAGGTGAAAGCAGAACACATGCGACCCGCCGGTCTATTGCATTCTCTTCCTATTCCCGAGTGGAAATGGGAGAACATATCAATGGATTTCATAGTTGGTTTGCCAAGAACGGCAAGGGGCTCAGATGTGATTTGGGTTGTAGTGGATCGTCTGACAAAGTTCGCACATTTCTTATCCTATCGAACTACTTTTAACTCTAGTCAGTTAGCCGCTTTGTACATCAAGGAAGTGGTGAGGTTGCACGGAGTGCCTGTCAGTATTGTGTCGGATCGGGATCCAAGATTCACATCACGATTCTGGAAAAGCTTTCAGGAAGCTATGGGTTCCCGACTTGATTTCAGACTGCTTTTCGTCCACAGACGGATGGACAAACCGAGAGGGTGAACCAAGTAATAGAAGATATGCTTCGGGCTTGTATGCTGGATTTCAAAGGCAGTTGGGAAGAGCACTTGCCTTTGGTGGAGTTCGCCTACAACAATAGCTATCAGGCGAGTATCCAAATGGCTCCGTTCGAGGCTTTGTATGGGCGAAGCTGCAGGTCTCCTCTCTATTGGGATGAGGTAGGAGAAAGGAAAGTGCTTGGTCCGGAGTTGATTGAGCAAACTGCAAACACAGTTAAGATCATCCGGGATCGATTGAAAGCCGCTCGAGATCGCCAGAAAAGTTATGCGGACACGCGCCGTAGGGACTTGGAATTTCAAGTAGGGGATCAAGTTTTTGTGAAAGTATCTCCTAGCAAAGGGATTATGAGATTTGGCAAAAGAGGCAAGCTTAGTCCTCGCTATGTTGGACCGTTTGAGATTATCACGCGGGTTGGTGAAGTTGCTTATCGAGTAGCTCTTCCACCACACATGGCCGCGGTTCACAACGTTTTCCACGTGTCTATGCTTCGGAAGTACATTGCGGACCCTTCGCATGTACTAGAATTGGAACCGTTGGAAATTCAAGAAGATCTCACGTTGGTTGAGAACCCGATTCACATATTGGATCGGAGAGATCAAGTGCTTCGCAACAAGACAATCCCTTTGGTTCTTGTGCAATGGCAACACCATGCTCGGGAAGAAGCTACATGGGAGCGTGAAGCCGAAGTCAAAGCGAAGTACCCGGAATTGTTTGAATGAATTTTGTATAGGTTTTGTATATGTAGCTTGTAATATTGTTTGATTCTGTAATGCATGTCTCGTCCAAATTTCGAGGACGAAATTTTTTGTAAGGGGGGGAGGATGTAGAGCCCCGAACTTTTGACATTTATGCATGACCCTTCGTAGCCATTTTTCCTTTAAAGTAATGCAATTAATAAATAAGGAAGAAATTGGAAATTCTGAAATGTCAGAAATGTTCGTTTTCGAAGTACGAACCCAACGCAAGTTGAATCGTCAAAATCGGACGAACGAGTCAAAAGTTATGGCCAAAACAGTTTGAACCTGCAGACCACCGATCGCTCGGTCCATGGAGCGATCGATCGGTCCAAAACCGATAGCTCGGAGGCTATCGACTGGTCAAGATTTTTGTATGGGGAAATTTTCCAGAGAGTGAGATTTTAACCGATCGCTCGGTTATGAAACCGATCGATCGGTCATTAACACCGATCGCTCGGTCCTCGTGTTTTACAGAATTTTCACTAAGGGCATTTTCGGCATTCGGGTGTTATACCCTTTCTTATATAGGATTGCCCGAGCCTTTAGGGCTCATTCTCAACCCTTAGAAGATTTGGGAGATTAGAAGAGAGGAGAAAGGGTTCCTAAATCTAGGGTTTCCATTTTGAAGAGGAATCAAAGGGGTTTGAGACCCTAGATCATCCTCAAGCACGTTTTCCTTCAAGATCTCGGCTCAAGCTCGGGTGGAGCTCGTGTTCCAAGCTAGGGCAGCAACTCACGGTCGTTTGGAAGAGGGGTTTCTTCCTCATCTCTTCAAGGTCGGTGCTTTTTACTACCCTCCTAGTTATAGCCTCTCCTTTCCTTATTTCTTCTTGTTTTCCTCCATATATATATATATATTATGAGATGGGTGGTATGTATGGTAAATGGAGATGGGTGTTGGCGAATGGATGCCGTGTGGATGATGTAATGAATGAATGAATGGGGAAGGGCACTGTACTAATAATAAACATACAAGTGTGATGTGAGTATAACCCACCTAGAAAAGCATGTTGTAGGGTTAATAAATAATGAACACACCATGTTTGATGAAATGCCAAGATGAATGAAATGAATAAGAAATTAAGAAAATTCATGTTTAAGGTTTATGGAAATTTGCTAGGGTTATGATAGTGTGCCTTCTTGTTTTCCCTAAATTACACAAATATTGAATTGCTCAATTGATTGATGTCTATGGATTGTTATGTATTGTTAACTCTCCAAAGGTCACATTTAAATTTAAATGCAAGTATGTACACGCTTCCACGAGCACGCATGCATGACATGATTTATTGAGGTTTTCAAGAATGAGATTTAGAGGTGGGGCATATCCTACGATATGTTTTACCTCGCTTTTGGCAAGGATAAGACAATCATACATTTTCATAAGAAGGGCCTCCCTTCCCTCGCAAGTGCATACATAACATAAGAAGGGTCTCCCTTCCCTCGCAAGTGCATCTCACAAGGATACCTCACAAGTGAATCTCACAAGTGGAAGGACAAGCATGAGCACTCTAGGAAGAAGGGTCTCCCTTCCCTCATAAGTAGTTTACTTTTCCAAGCAAGCATGACAGGACATGGCATGACAAGCATAAGCATTCTAGGAAGAAGGGTCTCCCTTCCCTTACTAGTAGTTTACTTTTCCAAGCAAGCATGACAAGACATGGCATGACAAGCATAAGCATTCTAGGAAGAAGGGTCTCCCTTCCCTTACAAGTAGTTTACTTTTCCAAGCAAGCATGACAAGACATGGCATGACAAGCATAATCATTCTAGGAAGAAGGGTCTCCCTTCCCTTACAAGTAGTTTATTTTCCAAGCAAGCATGGCATGGCATGACACGCATGATATGACGAGATAAGACAAACATGACAAGTTTCAAGCACGGAAATGGTATTTCCAATCAAGTCAAGTGCACAAGGTTTTCAAGGGTTTTATCGGCTTTTCTGAATGCAAGCATGATTACAAACTACTTTACTTCCTTGTATGATATGAACTGTTCCTATTTTATATATATATATGTGTGCATTGCTATCTCATGCTATGACTATTGGTTAGTATTTAGTACCCGCTGAGTATTCCATGCTCAGCCGTGCTTCTTATGTCTGCAGGTTCTGAGGGAGCTGCTGCTCCATTTGATGTCTGTGCTCCTAGCCCTTGGGTGGAGGAGGAGTATATCGAGGAACCTTTGGAGGAACCTCCCGTAGAGGGTTATCAGTAGGTGGTGTTAGATTCTGAGTGGATTAGCTGTGGGTGAGCATGAGTGATTATATCCAGGTATTTTGGCGGGCATGTCCGCACTTTCTTTGTTTTGTTTTCTTTTGTATTAACTTGGACCATGTGTATATACTTAGAGGTTTGTTAGACTTCCGCTGTGTTTTATAGTTATGCTTCCGCTGTTATCCTCTATTGTATATGTTCAGTGAGTTTTGCAGGTTGGTTCGTCAAGCAAGTCATGTAAGTCATGATTAAGTCGTCCAAGATTCACTCTAACTCCTAGGGTGGGTTTTGGGTCGCGACAGAATGATATGCCTAGTTGCCGTTCATAGTCCGTCGCAACTAGTACCCTATATGCAGATGGGTATGCCTGGTTGCCGTTCATAGCCCATCGCAACTAGCATCCATGGGGAATGTGAATGCCTAGTTGCCGTTCATAGCCCGTCGCAACTAGCATCCATGCGTGTCATGCCATGCAGAGTTATGCGTGTCATATGATGCTATGCTATGCGTGTCATGCCATGCTATGCATGTCATGCGAGGGGATGAGAGACCTTTCCCTATGCAATGCATGATTGTCTTGCCCTTGTCAAAAGCGAAGTGAAACATATCCTAGGATATGCCCCACCTCTACGTCCCATACTTAAAACATCGGTAAATCACGTCATTTCATGCGTGCTCGTGAGATCGTGTGCATACTTGCATTTGGAATTAAATATGACAATTTGGGGTAATTCACAAAGCATAGCATATAACAATTTAAGTGAGTAATAATCTATACATTTTAAGAAATGTAAGAAACACACTATCATGAACCCTAACAAATTTCAAGAGCAATTAGGCATGGGTTCCCTTAATTTATCGTTTATTTTGTTCACCTTGGCATTTCATCAAACATGGGGTGTGTTCATTATTCACTTAAACCTAGATCATGCTTTTCTAGGTGGGTTATGCTCACATCACACTTGTATGTTCATTATTAGTACAATGCCCTTTCCCATTCGTTCATCACATCATCCACACAGCATCTATTCGCCAACATCCATCTCCATTCACCATTCATACCACCAATCTCATAACACATATATAAGTGAAGGAAAACAAGGAGAAACAAAGGAAAAAGGGAAGCTATAACTAGGAGGGTAGTAAGAAGTACCGACCTTGATCAAGTGAGGAAGAAATCCCCTTCCAAAAACGACCGTGAGTTGCTGCCCTAGCTTGAGGAGATGCTCCTCACGAGTTTGTGCCTTGATCTTGAAGAAAAATGGGCTTGAGTTGAGTGTGGGTTCACAAACCCCTTGATTTCTCTCCAAAATGGAAACCCTAGGTTTAGGAATCGCCCTCTCCTCTCTTCTTATCTCCCAATCTCTCTAAGTGTCGAAATGAAGCCCTAAAGGCTCGGGTTAAACTCTTAAGGTAAGAGCAAACCGACCAAAAGACCATAATACCCTTACTGAAATTTCTGCAAAAACACGAGTACCGAGCGATCGGTGTTAATGACCGATCGATCGGTTGCCTACCGATCGATCGGTTTCATAACCGAGCGATCGGTTAAAATTTCACTCTCTGGAAAATTTCCCCATACAAAAATCTTGACCAGTCGATAGCCTCCGAGCGATCGGTTTTGGACCGATCGATCGCTCCATGCACCGAGCGATGGTGGTCTGCAGGTCCAAACTGTTTTGGCCATAACTTTTGACTCGTTCGTCCGATTTTGACGATTCAACTTGCGTTGGGTTCATACTTTGAAAACGAACATTTCTGACATTTCAGAATTTCCAATTTCTTCCTTATTTATTAATTATACCTCTTTAAAGGCAAAATGGCAACGAAAGTGTAATGCATTAAATGTGAAAAAGTCCGGGGCTCTACACCTAAGGCATCAGGTTAGAATAATTCTAGGTCAAATCCCACCAATGGTAGTATGTTATTTAGGTCACTTACCATCCTATGAAGGAAATGATCACCGAGTAGATCAACCGGTCTTCTTTGGTCTTCATCTTTGCTTTGGCGTGGATGCTTGAAGGTAATGACACAAGATACACACCTAGACACCTAGACTCACTTGTTTTGACACCGGAATATGCCAATACAAAAACATGGACTTTACATCAAGGATGAAATTTTTATAAGGAGGTAGGATGTAGAACCCCAGAACTTTTTGTATATGCCTTGGTATGTGTGTCAAGGCATGGTGCTATGTAATCTCCAATTCCATGAAATGAGAATTTGGAACATTTTGCTTTGGTGTTATAAAATAATTAAATCAAATAATTAATGATGTTCTATAGCCTTGAAAGGGTCTTAGTCATGTTTGCGAGAGGTAATAAGGGAAGTAGGATGAGTTCAAGTAGTAGGAATGGGTGAAAAATGGACTTGGTGTCAAAACCTGCAGAGAACCGATCGCTCGGTCCATGTAACGATCGATCGGTCCAAACCAATCGATCGGTAGCTATCGACTGGTGCACTTTTTTGTATGGGGAAAAAATTCTAGAGAGCTTGTTTCTGACCGGTCGATCGGTCAAAACATCGGTCGCTCGGTAGGCGATCGATCGCTCGGTATTAGTCACCGATCGATCGGTCTATCGCGTTTTGTAGAATTTCATTAAGGGCCTTTTCCTATTTGGGGCTTTATACCCTTACCTATTAAGGCTTGCCCGAGCCATTAGGGTCTCATTCACCACACTTAGGCATTTTGAGAGAAAGGGAGAGAGGAGAAAGGGGATTCTAACCTAGGGTTTTCATTTGGGAAGGAATCAAAGGGTTTGAAAAACCCTAGATCACCAAGCTTGGATTTCTTCAAGTGCTCGGTTCAAACTCGTGAGGAGCATGTTCTCCAAGCTAGGGTAGTGACTCCACGCATGTGTTGGAGGGTTTTCCTTGCTTCTTCAAGGTCGGTACCATATGCTGCTCTCCTAGTTCACACTCTTCTTTCTTTTCTTCCTTTTTATGATCTTTCCTTACTATCTAAACATATAAATGCTATGGGATGAATGAATGGAGGATGATGGGCGATGGATGCCATGTGGATGTATTGTGATGAATGAAATGGGGAAGGGTATTGTACCAATAAGGAATACACATGTATATTGTGAACAAAAACTCACCTAGAAAAGTATGGTGTAGGCTTTAACGAATAATGTACACACCACATGTTTGATGAAATGTCAAGGAGAAGAAAATGAGTTGTAAATCAAGAAATGCATGTTTAAAAGCGTAAGAAATAGCTAGGGTTTATGATAGTTTGATTAATTGCTTTCTTTAAATGGCATGAGTATTTACTTGTTTAATATTTTGATATTCTATGTATTGTTGAAATCCCAATGTCATATTTAATTCCAATGAACGCATGAACACGATTCCACGAGCAGGACATGCATAATAAGGTTTACTGGCATTTTCAAGAATAGGGTTTAGAGGTGGGACATATCTTACAATATGTTTTACCTCGCTTGACAAGAGGACAAGAACAAGCATTGCATAGGAGGGAGTTTACACTTCCCTCCCTTCCAAGAGGGGTCTCCCCTCACTCGCAAGTGCATATCATCAAAAGAAGGGTCTCCTCTCCCTTCCCTCCCAAGTACATCTCACAAGCGTATCTCATAAGTTACATGAGCATGTTTAAATTCCAAGCTAGCACGCATGACACGTATAACATGACACACTCGACAAGATCAAGCTAGACAGACATGACAAGTTTTTCAAGCACGAAAGGGTATTTAAGTCAAGTCAAGTGCACGATGATTTCAAGAATTTTATCAGCTTTTATGTGATGCAAGTATGAATATAAACTGCTTTACTTTCCTATTATTATATGAATTGCTTCCTACTTTATATATACCATTATTGTTATGCTGTGGCTGTTGGTTAGCATTTGGTACACGCTGAGTATTCCTTGCTCAGCCGTACGTTTATGTCGGCAGGTACTGAGGGAGCTGCTGCTCGTTTCAACATCTGTACTCCTGGCCCTTGGGTAGAAGAGGAGTATGTTGAGGAACCTACAGAGGAGCCTCATGTAGATGAGTACTACTAAGTGGTAGATTCTGAGTGATCTACAGACGAGTTTGAGAGAGTATATTCATGTATTTTGGCGGGCATGTCCGCACTTTCTTTTGTGATTTCATTTTGTATAACTTGGATCATGTATATATATTTAGAGGTTTGGTTAGTCTTCCGCTGTGCCATTTTAGTTATGTTTCCGCTATTATTGTCTTATATTGTATATGCTCCAGGTCTTTTGCTGGTTGGTTTGTCAAGCAAGTCATGTAAGTCATGATACGTCATCCAAGATTCACTCTAACTCCTAGGGTGGGTTTTGGGTCTCGACATAAGGGGTGCTTAACTGTGGTTAAATGTTTACCGGAGGTTCATTTAACCACAGTTAAGGGTATGGTTAAGTCCAAGGTGGGCCCAGGGGGCTAGGCAAGGCCTAAAGTGGCCTCCTACCAGGCCTGGGCCCTTACAAAAGCCCAGAATTAAAACAAAATTAATGTCGGTAATTCGATTACCGACATTTAGAACAGTGTTTTAATCATGGTTTTTTCCACTGTTAACTGGGGTTAGGGAATAATCCTTGGTGATCTGAGATCATGGGGACCAAGATGGAAGTCCAGGGAAGCTTTTGAGCATGGTGTGGGCCCTAGGGGATGCCTGGAGTGGGCCCCACAGAGTTGCAAAGGCATTGTATCGGCAAGTGTATATTGGCGGTAAATGTTTTACCGCTAATCTGAAAATAGGTCAAAAACTAACTGTCGGTAGAAGCACTACCGCCAAAAATCATAGTGTTGATTTCCTTGGATTTAACCAAAGTTAGGCTTAACCCCCAGCACCTGGAAGGACCAGGTTAGGTCCAGGGGAGTGAGATCCACTTTGGAAGCAGGACATTGACCAGGGCACACCTAAGTAGGTTAAAACAAGCCAAAACAGAGACTGCCAGGAATGGCTGTAACGCCCCGAAATACCCCCTAGGAGTTTAGGGATATTTTAGGTGTCACACTGCGTACCTATCAACCCATCCTGTAATGCACAAGATAAAATACAGAACTAACAATGATAATCAGAGCGCGGAAGCTAACATATATGCGGAAGCGTAAACAAATTTTCATTTCTTCTAATCATCCAAGATAGTATTCCAAGTTAACGTAAATACAAGACCTGTCTAAGTCTAAGGTGGACAGGCCCACCTATCAAAACATCAAAATACACAAGACCCTCTCATACTCTCCCCTCAACAGTAGTCGAGGTATGGCCACGCATCGAGGTCTCGGTCCGCCTGAGACTGTAATGGAATAGCCGGCTCTCCCTCCTCTATATACTCTTCCTCGACCCAAGGCTCCAGGTTGAGGGCTCCCTCAGTACCTGCCGACATGAAAGTACGGCTGAGCATGGAATACTCAGCGAGTACAAGCTACTAGCAGACCATAACAATAATAAAAACAAACAATAGTGACATCATACAAGCAATAATAGAAAAATCACAAAAGAAACTGTATAAGGCATGATACAATACAAGCATCCTGACGTGCGTACATGAATGCGAAAACGCCGATAAAACTCATGCTTGAAAGCCCATGTTATGTTCCGGTATGCCTCGTAGAAATCATGTATGCGTGCATGCATGAATGCATGATCATCATCTTGTAAACCTCCATCTTGTAAATTGTGAGCCAGAGGCTAGCACCCGAATCTCCTGGGCTGCCAACCTCCTTGATATGCAATGCACTTGTGAGCCAGAGGTTAGCACCCGAATGTCCCTGGGCTACTAACCTCCTTGTTATGAAATGCACTTGTGAGCCAGAGGTTAGTACCCGAATGTCCCTGGGCTACCAACCTCCTTGTTATGAAATGCATTCTTGTTGTTTATTATATGCACATGCTCTTGAAATCTCGGTTCATGCTATCATGCGTGCTCGTGTACGTGTCCATAGTGACAATCATGATAATGGGAATAACCAAGGTATGACATTACAATTCAATTCATGATATGAACATAGGTAACATAAGTAGTTGCATAACATTGGATCAATTTATCATTTATAAAAACGCATGCATAAAACCCATTTCCATATTCTTCCTTTAGATCATTTATTCATATTTTAGGCATTTTGTCAAATACAGCACATGCATTATTCCTTAGTAGTTAAATCAATTCTTTTAAATGCATATTTTCCATTCAATCACACAATGGTAAGTTTGTTATTTGTACTATGCCCATCCTCCATTTTCCAATCCACAACCCACACATCATACATCACACATTCGGCATCCAATCGCCGTATCCAACCTCCATCCAAGCATCCCTACCCTTTCTTTATCTTGTTTATATTTATTATAGATGACACATTTTGCAAGGAATAAAACATGCTGACTGGAATCATATTTCATAAGGAAAACCTAGATTTATTGCTAGGGTAAGTTAGTAGGGTGTACTAACCTTAGATCAAGGCTTGATCTTTGGTAGAAACCTTGATTGAAACTCCAACTTGAAAGAAGAACACCTTTTGCTTGAAGGAGACTTGAGTAGGGGAAGAAACCCCTTTCAAAAACGTGCTTGGGTTGCTGCCCTAGCTTGAGGAGATGCTCCCCACGAGTGCTTGAGCTGTGATCTTGGAGAAAGCCGGACTTGAAGTGATCTGGGGTCTCAAAACTCCTTTGATTTCTCTTCCAAAGACAAGCCATAGGTTGGAATCGCCTTCTCCCCTTTCTCCTACTCTCTCAAACTCTCTAAGTGTCGAATGATGCCCTAAAGGCTCGGGCAAAACTCTTAAGGTAAGAGTAAGCCGACCAAAAGACCATAATACCCTTACTGAAATTTTCTGCAAAAACACGAGTGCCGAACACGTTGTGCTGTGAACAGTGCCGAACACGTTGTGCTATGAACAGTGCCGAACACGTTGTGCTGTGAACAGTGCCGAACACGTTGTGCTATGAACAGTGCCGAACACGTTGTGCTATGAACAGTGCCGGACACGTTGTGCTGTGAACAGTGCCGGACACGTTGTGCTGTGAACAGTGCCGAACACGTTGTGCTGTGAACAGTGCCGAACACGTTGTGCTGTGAACAGTGCCGAACACGTTGTGCTGTGAACAGTGCCGAACACGTTGTGCTGTGAACAGTGCCGAACACGTTGTGCTGTGAACAGTGCCGAACACGTTGTGCTATGAACAGTGCCGAACACCTTGTGCTATGAACAGTGCCGAACACGTTGTCCGTTGTCTTATGTACAACGTGCCCATCGTGAGCTGTACAACGTACACGTTGTCTGTTGCACAACGTATACGTTGTCTATGTGTGGTCTGTGCCTTATCAGAGCTACGTCCTTAGTGCCTTCCGAGCTACGATTTCCTGCCGGTCCAGACTGTTTTGGCCATATCTTTTGACTCGTTCATCCGATTTTGACGATTCAACTTGCGTTAGGTTCGTACTTCGAAAAGGAACATTTCTGACATTTCAAAATTTCCAATTTCTCCCTTATTTATTAATTATACTACAAAGACGGCCAATTAGCTACGAAGGTGCTATTCATTAAGGATGAAAAAGTCTGGGGTGCTACATTCTCCCCCCCTTACAAAAATTTCATCCCCGAAATTTGGACGATACATAGATGTACAAAACCAAAGCAAAATCACAAGCCATATACACCAACCTATTCAAACAACTCAGGATACTTTGCTTTGACTTCGGCTTCACGCTCCCACGTGGCTTCTTCTCTCGCGTGATGTTGCCATTGCACTAGGACTAGCGGTATAGTCTTGTTGTGAAGCACTTGGTCTCTTTGATCCAATATGTGAATCGGCTTCTCAACCAACGTGAGGTCCTCTCGAATCTCGACCGGATCAAGCTCGATGACTTGAGAAGGATCTGGGATGTACTTCCGAAGCATGGAGATATGAAACACATCGTGGACCGCCGCCATGTGAGCTGGCAAAGCAACACGGTAAGCAACTTCACCGACTCGAGTAATGATCTCGAACGGACCCACATATCTCGGGCTAAGCTTGCCTCTCTTCCCGAATCGCATAACACCTTTGGTCGGTGAAATCCTTACAAACACAAAATCACCGACTCGGAATTCAAGATCCCTCCTTCGGTTGTCGGCATAGCTTTTCTGTCTATCTTGTGCGGTCTTTAACCTCTCCCGGACAAGCTTGACCCTATCCGCGGTTTGTTCAATTAACTCGGGGCCCAAAATCTTCCTTTCTCCCACTTCATCCCAATACAACGGGGATCTACAACTCCTTCCGTACAAAGCCTCGAAAGGTGTCATTTGTATGCTTTCTTGATAACTATTGTTGTAAGAGAATTCCACCAAAGGTAGGTGATCTTCCCAACTTCCCTTGAAGTCTAGCATACATGCTCGGAGCATATCTTCAATAACCTGATTCACCCTCTCGGTTTGCCCGTCGGTCTGTGGGTGGAAAGCTGTGCTAAAGTCTAACCGGGAGCCCATTGCACCTTGAAAACTTTTCCAAAACCTGGATGTGAATCTTGGGTCTCTATCCGACACAATACTCACTGGCACCCCATGTAATCGGACTATTTCCTTGATGTATAGCTCCGCTAACTGATTGGAGTTGAATGTAGTTCGGTATGGTAAGAAATGAGCGGACTTCGTGAGTCTATCAACAACTACCCATATAGCATCGGTCTTCCTAACCGTCTTCGGCAACCCCACGATGAAGTCCATAGAGATATGTTCCCATTTCCACTCGGGAATAGGGAGAGACTGAAAAAGACCCGCCGGTCAATGCTCTGCTTCACCTGTTGGCACACCAAACACCGTGCCACATACTCCGCAACCTCCCTCTTCATGTTTCGCCACCAAAAGTGACTCTTGAGGTTCCGATACATCTTTGTCCCCCCGGGATGCACTGTATACTTAGACCGGTGAGCTTCGTCCATAATCTCTCTCCGAAGGTCTGCATTGGCTGGGACACAAAGCCTTCCCTTGAATGTAATAGCAACTCGGCTAGTGAGCGAGAAGTCCGTACTACCCTTGGCCACTTCCTTATCCCGGAAAGCCAACAAGTCAGTGTCTGTGGCTTGATACTCCTGGATCAAGTCTATAAGGTACGGCCGAACTGTAACATTTGCCAAAACCGGACTGCGGACAGAATCGTTCAAACTGATGTCTAGATTTGCCAAATCGTCTAAAAGTCTCCATTCCCGCACCAACATGTGAGCCAACAACCCCGATGGTTTCCTACTCAGAGCGTCCGCCACCACATTTGCTTTTCTCGGGTGATATTGGATAGTGCACTCGTAGTCTTTTAAGAACTCAATCCAACGCCGTTGTCGCAAATTGAGCTCTTTTTGGGAAAAGAGGTACTTGAGGCTCTTGTGGTCCGTGTACACATAGAACTCCACCCCGTACAGATAATGTCGCCAAATTTTGAGTGCAAACACGACCGCCGCAAGCTCCAAGTCGTGAGTGGGGTAGTTCTTTTCATGCTCCTTCAACTGCCTTGATGCATAGGCAATGACCTTCTTGTGTTGCATTAGAACGCATCCGATTCCAACATGCGAGGCATCACTATACACCTCATACCCAAAAGGTCCAGATGGCACAGTAAGGACAGGGGCTGTGGTGAGGCGTTTCTTCAACTACTGGAAACTTACTTCACATCGGTCACTCCAACTGAACTTTGCATTTTTCCTTGTCAAGTAGGTGAGAGGTGCAGCCAAACTGGAGAATCCCTCCACAAATCTCCGGTAGTAGCCTGCCAATCCGAGGAAACTACGTATCTCCGTGACGCTCATTGGGCCTCTCCCAACTCATGACTGCCTCAACCTTGGCTGGGTCTACAGAAATGCCCTCGGCCGACACCACGTGTCCAAGAAATGCGACCTTCTCTAGCCAAAACTCGCACTTACTCAATTTGGCATATAGCCTATGCTCTCTCAACATCTCCAGAGCAAGGCGGAGGTCTCGTGCGTGATCTTCCCGTGTCTGGGAATACACCAAAATGTCATCAATGAATACAATCACGCATCGATCCAAGTAAGATCGGAACACCCGGTTCATCAAATCCATGAATGCCGCCGGTGCATTCGTCAGCCCAAAAGGCATGACAAGGAACTCATAATGCCCATACCGAGTCCCGAAAGCTGTCTTCGGAACATCTTCCGCCTTGATCCTTAATTGATGATACCCCGATCTAAGATCAATTTTGGAGAAGAATCTCGCTCCCTTCAGTTGGTCGAACAAGTCATCGATCCTTGGCAAGGGATAACGATTCTTGATGGTTACCTTGTTCAACTGACGGTAGTCTATACACATTCTCATCGACCCGTCTTTCTTCTTTACAAAGAGAACCGGAGCTCCCCACGGTGAGACACTTGGTTGGATGAAACCAAGTTGTTGTAACTCCTCAAGTTGCTTCTTCAATTCTTCAAGCTCTATCGGGGCCATTCTATATGGGGCTCGTGAAATCGGAGCGTTGCCCGGAGTAAGCTCTATGGCGAACTCAATCTCCCGATTCGGAGGTAACCCGGGAAGTTCCTCCGGAAACACGTCCAAGAAATCACTAACGATCGGAATGGCAGAGGAGTTTTGTGCTTCTAGGTTTGCTATACTCAAGGCTGCGAGGCGAGCAATGTCCCTCTCTCTTAATCCTCGGAAGTGAAAAGGCTTACTCCCTTCCGGCTTGAAATTCACCATCTTTTCAAAACACGCAACATTCCCATGATGGTTTGACAACCAATCCATCCCTAAGATGACATCAAAATCCAAGTCTTGAAAATCCAGGACGATAAGATCGGCTAATAGTTCATTCTCCCCCACTTGAACCACACTATCCCTGAATATCTTGTCCGTATCAACTGACTTGCCGAGTGGAGTTGAAATGGTCAACTCCTGCTTTAACGGAGTAGCCTCAGTCAAAAATCCCTTTGCGAAACTAGGCGACACAAAGGAGTGAGTGGATCCTGTGTCGATCAACACTCTGGCGAGACACTCGTTCACTAATAAAGCGCCTGTGCGATTAAGTAGCTACTATTAGTAGATTTCAAACAACAACAAGCATCATACATAGGTAACCCTTAGTATAAATAATCACATAATAAACCATAGAAATTTTATACAACTTAAACTCTAGGATTTTTCGTACCTTACACGACATCGTCGGATGCACGTGCGTCTCTCTCTGACAGGGCGAAGACTCGGCCCTGTGTGGCCGGGCGAGGAGGCCGTGTAGACTGTGAGGCCCTCGAAGCCTGAGAAGAGCTAGGCTGAGATGTCTGCCTAATTGGGGGCCTACTCCCCTGAGACTGAGCTGGCATAAGACGTCGGGGACAATCTCTAACCATGTGGCCTTGGTCACCACAATGGAAGCAACTTCCTGTAACCCTCCGGCATTCTCCTGCTGGATGCCTCCTTCCACAAAGAGTGCAGACCTCATGTGAATAGGGGGAAGGAGCATATGAGGTAGCCGGGCGAAAAGCCGGTGGAGCAAAAGAGCGAGGGGCCTGTGGTGCCGAATACATCCTCTGTGACTGAGCCGGCCCTGTGGACTGATACAAGCTAGTCCTTGCTCTTTTCTCCCCTGAACTACTTGACTGTCCTTTCTCCATTCCTCTCCTCTTAAAGAACTCTTCGGAATTCGACTCGGCCAACAATGCCTTGTCCACAACTTCTGAATATGTCTCATGTCGGAACATCGAGACACGATCTTGAGGTAGGCCTTCAACCCCCTCTCGAATTTCCGGGCCTTCATAGCCTCGGTAGCTATCATGTGTGGAGCAAATCGAGATAGCTCTGAAAATTTGGCTTCATAAGCCGCTACGGACATATTACCTTGCTCCAAGGTAATAAATTCCACTTCCATCTTCTCTCTCATTCCGACCGGAAAGTATTTCTTGTTGAAAGCTTCCAAGAATTCCTCCCAAGTCCAATCTTGACCTTGTCGGGTCAACTCTCGGGTCCGAAGTGCGGATTTCCACCAATGGTCGGCCTCGCCTTCAAGCATAAAGGCGGCCCAAGTGACCCTTTCCACCTCCGTAGGTGCCAATACCGAGAATATCTTCTCGAGTTGCCGAATCCAACCCTCGACGACAAGTGGATCAATGCTTCCACAAAAAGTTGGAGGCCTCATCCTCCGAAAAGCTTCTATCCCGGCTTGGGCTCGGTTAGGAGGAGCCGGTATAAGTGCCGCATTAGGCGGAGTGGCCGGTTGCCTTGCCGCCAACATTGCCAAAGTCGCGGCTATGGATGCGAATGCTTGGGCAAAGTCGGGTTGATCATCACCCAATGGAGCATCACCTCCATTACCCATCGTGTTGTACCCGCGACCCCGGGCATTGCGTCTCATGATTTCTCCTGAGAACGACAATACAACATGAGTCTAACTTGGATACGCATTTAGTACAATTTTCGCAATTCGCTCAATACATATTCATCAAGCATATTTAATAAGCACAACACAATTAATGCACATATGGTATACAACACAACATAATCCATACAATCTGTGTTCCTAGCGTAGGACTCTATGTTCGGTTGAAGTTCAACCCATTTTGACTAAGACTAACTTGTTAGTCTATACTTGGAATACAATCCTCTAAGGTGATTCTAATACCTTGTTCAACCATCTAAGTGACCCTAGGGACTCTAATGCCTAGGGCTCTGATACCACTTCTGTAACACCCCGAAATACCCCCTAGGAGTTTAGGGATATTTTAGGTGTCACACTGCGTACCTATCAACCCATCCTGTAATGCACAAGATAAAATACAGAACTAATAATGATAATCAGAGCGCGGAAGCTAACATATATGCGGAAGAGTAAACAAATTTTCATTTCTTCTAATCATCCAAGATAGTATTCCAAGTTAACGTAAATACAAGACCTGTCTAAGTCTAAGGTGGACAGGCCCACCTATCAAAACATCAAAATACACAAGACCCTCTCATACTCTCCCCTCAACAGTAGTCGAGGTATGGCCACGCATCGAGGTCTCGGTCCGCCTGAGATTGTAATGGAATAGCCGGCTCTCCCTCCTCTATATACTCTTTCTCGACCCAAGGCTCCGGGTTGAGGGCTCCCTCAGTACTTGCCGACATGAAAGTACGGCTGAGCATGGAATACTCAGCGAGTACAGGCTACTAGCAGACCATAACAATAATAAAAACACACAATAGTGACATCATACAAGCAGTAATAGAAACATCACAAAAGAAACAGTATAAGGCATGATACAATACAAGCATCCTGATGTGCGTACATGAATACGAAAACGCCGATAAAACTCATGCTTGAAAGCCCATGTTATGTTCCGGTATGCCTCGTAGAAATCATGTATGCGTGCATGCATGAATGCATGATCATCATCTTGTAAACCTCCAACTTGTAACTTGTGAGCCAGAGGCTAGCACCCGAATCTCCTGGGCTGCCAACCTCCTTGATATGCAATGCACTTGTGAGCTAGAGGTTAGCACCCGAATGTCCCTGGGCTACTAACCTCCTTGTTATGAAATGCACTTGTGAGCCAGAGGTTAGCACCCGAATGTCCCTGGGCTACTAACCTCCTTGTTATGAAATGCACTTGTGAGCCAGAGGTTAGTTACCGAATGTCCCTGGGCTACCAACCTCCTTGTTATGAAATGCATTCTTGTTGTTTATTATATGCACATGCTCTTGAAATCTTGGTTCATGCTATCATGCGTGCTCGTGTACGTGTCCATAGTGACAATCATGATAATGGGAATAACCAAGGTATGACATTACAATTCAATTCATGATATGAATATAGGTAACATAAGTAGTTGCATAACATTGGATCAATTTATCATTTATAAAAACGCATGCATAAAACCCATTTCCATATTCTTCCTTTAGATCATTTATTCATATTTTAGGCATTTTGTCAAATACAGCACATGCATTATTCCTTAGTAGTTAAATCAATTCTTTTAAATGCATATTTTCCATTCAATCACACAATGGTAAGTTTGTTATTTGTACTATGCCCATCCTCCAGTTTCCAATCCACAACCCACACATCATACATCACACATTCGGCATCCAATCGCCGTATCCAACCTCCATCCAAACATCCCTACCCTTTCTTTATCTTGTTTATATTTATTATAGATGACACATTTTGCAAGGAATAAAACATGCTGACCGGAATCATATTTCATAAGGAAAACCTAGATTTATTGCTAGGGTAAGTTAGTAGGGTGTACTAACCTTAGATCAAGGCTTGATCCTTGGTAGAAACCTTGATTGAAACTCCAACTTGAAAGAAGAACACCTTTTGCTTGAAGGAGACTTGAGTTAGGGAAGAAACCCCTTTCAAAAACGTGCTTGGGTTGCTGCCCTAGCTTGAGGAGATGCTCCCCACGAGTGCTTGAGCTGTGATCTTGGAGAAAGCCGGACTTGAAGTGATCTGGGGTCTCAAAACTCCTTTGATTTCTCTTCCAAAGACAAGCCCTAGGTTGGAATCGCCTTCTCCCCTTTCTCCTACTCTCTCAAACTCTCTAAGTGTCGAATGATGCCCTAAAGGCTCGGGCAAAACTCTTAAGGTAAGAGTAAGCCGACCAAAAGACCATAATACCCTTACTGAAATTTTCTGCAAAAACACGAGTGCCGAACACGTTGTGCTATGAACAGTGCTGAACACGTTGTGCTATGAACAGTGCCGAACACGTTGTGCTGTGAACAGTGCCGAACACGTTGTGCTGTGAACAGTGCCGAACACGTTGTGCTGTGAACAGTGCCGAACACGTTGTGCTGTGAACAGTGCCGAACACGTTGTGCTGTCAACAGTGCCGAACACGTTGTGCTGTGAACAGTGCCGAACACGTTGTGCTGTGAACAGTGCCGAACACGTTGTGCTATGAACAGTGCCGAACACGTTGTCTGTTGTCTTATGTACAACGTGCCCGTCGTGAGCTGTACAACGTACACGTTGTCTGTTGCACAATAGATGCACAACGTATACGTTGTCTATGCGTGGTTTGTGCCTTATCAGAGCACGTTATCAGAGCTACGTCCTTAGTGCCTTTCGAGCTACGATTTCCTGCAAGTCCAGACTGTTTTGGCCATATCTTTTGACTCGTTCATCCGATTTTGACGATTCAACTTGCGTTGGGTTCGTACTTCGAAAAGGAACATTTTTGACATTTCAAAATTTCCAATTTCTCCCTTATTTATTAATTATACTATAAAGACGGCCAATTAGCTACTAAGGTGCTATTCATTAAGGATGAAAAAGTCTGGGGTGCTACAATGGCGGTATTGAGATTACCATAATTCCTAGTTTTGTTAAAAACCAGATTTCTGCCTATGGGGGCTATGCCCCAACATAACTAGGGGTTCCCCCATGATGTGAGGGACCCCCAGAAGTGTCATGGTGGTCTTCAAATCTCCACGGATGGTGATATACCCATAGGGGTTCACCAAACCTCTGGTTTAAGTGGGTGAACACCCTGTGAGGGTTTGCTTACAAACTAAACATCAAAAGAAAAGAAAATAAGCCCCCTAGAAATGACCCGGGGTTCACATTAATGATAAATCAAAATGAAATGGGGTGGGAAATGCCCTACCCTATGCTCTGTTTCTGTCGTGGAGGAGTGGTGGTCTGCCCACTGTGGTGGTGCACTGCCCTGGATGTTGGGGCCCAAAGGGGAGATCTTCCTAAGCTACTAGGGTGTCCTGGGATCAAGACCAGGGGTTTTGAGGAGGCTTAGACACAGGGTTTTCGCAACAGGGGTTGGCTATGGGATTTTGCAGACTTACCGACCGTTTTCATGGTGGAGGGAGTTGGGTTTTATAAATGAAGGTTTAGAGGACCTAGAAGGGATTAAGGGGAAGGTTGGGCATGGTATTGGACCTGGTGGAGGTCGAGTGGGAAGAGTTGAAGTGAGGGTGGAGTGTGCAGGGAGTTATATGCAGTCTGCAAACTCGATTCAAACAATGGCGGTAAAGGGTCTACCGCCATTGTGAAAACAGACATTTTTTAGATTTTCGGTAAACCCTCTAACAACAATAAGAACTTTTATTTGAATTGGGCCTGGCCCAGCACAAACAGGTACAGGGGAGTTTGTTTTAAGGTTTTTGGGCCTTATGGGCCCTTGTTACAAGATCAAACCCTAAGGGTCATAGGCTTAGGGCTAGGCTAGGGCTTCAGCTAGGGTCACCTAGGGCTAGGATTTGGCTTAGGTTTTGCAATAGGGTTTAACTAGGGTTAAAATAGGGTTGAGTCCTAGGGTTGGGTCCTAGGGTTGAGTCCTAGGGTTTTACTAGGGTTTACCTAGGGTTGAGGTTTGGTTCTAGGGTTTTCTAGGATTTGACTTAGTGAGTCCTAAGACTAACTAGGAGTTTGCCTAGGGTGTAGGGGACTTGGCAGGGGGTAACCATGGTTAAAAGACTTCAACCACGATTAGATAGGGGTGTAAAAATTGAGTGCTTACAATAATATTATCTGTTACTTGTTCTCACTTTAGTATGAACATTGTTGGATCGATCGAAAGATGCAAAGCCCGCCTAATTGTCAAAGGTTTAAATCAACACCAAGGCCTTTATTCCAGGGAGACTTTCACTATAATGGTCAAATACATCTTCAATTCGTACTATTCTTGTCCTTTTTTTTTGTTGGGTTTTTTGCATATCAACTATTGCATTCTTCCCACTTTGCAAATACACTGTTATGTATAACTGTTTTGCAATAACACATTGCTTTCAAACAGTTAGACAAATAACCTCAACCCATGGTTCCGTTTGTAGCAATTCTGAAATTCCTAATTTAAATACTAAGGGTATTTTTATAATTTCCTAGAATAGGGGTATTTTAATAATATTCTAGTGTATTGTTTGGCCATGAGAATAATTATAATCTTAGGTGGAATAATCTAAAATGAGCATAACATATTTTAGTTTAGCCTTGATTGTAACCAAACATAACTAATGAGGGTATTTAAGTACAAAGGGCATAAAAGGGTTTTAGCATAAATTGGTAGAGATAACCTAATCTCTCATTTCATTAGAAAACCTAAATTAGAGAGAGGGAGTTTTGAGGAAGAAGGAGGAAGAAGAGGAAGCTAGGGTTTTGAGATTGAAGCTTGAAGAAAGAAATTCAACGCCCAAGATTCGAAGTTCTTACTAAGGGAAGATAAAGAGCTTGAAGCAAACCCACTTGGGGCTTTTCCATCTTCTAGAAACCATAAAAATTTAGGGTTGAGGCAAGTGAACACCCTTGTTAGGCTTTAAATTCATGTCTTTACTATTTTGATTGCTTTCTTCAATAAAATAAATGCTTAGAATCGATCGAGGAGGGAATGAGGTTGATTTGCGAGCTTTTGGGGTGAAAATTGGGGTTTTCCCCGAAATATGCGAGTAGACTGCTCGAAAGTTTGTCCACCGTTTGAATGGTGGTCGCTACTGTTTTGTGTTAAAAATTATAACTGTTCCATTTTCTTGGAACCGTTTGAACGATCATATGACTAGTCAAATGGTTATACACACTGTTGCACACTTGGGAATTTTACCAAGTCCAAAACTGTCAACCGTTAGAACGGTTGCGTAACTGTTCGAATGATGGGGTGATCATTCGAATGATCATGGGACCGTTCGAACAGTGCGGTCTGTTTTTACACTAGAACTTAGAAAAGATGCATGATTAGGATCTCTTTCTTTTGAAACATAGAGACTATGCATGTTAGATCCTTTCTATTAAAACTATATTGTTCTTTATCCTTTAAATTGATATTCATGCTTTTACCCTATTTCAGATATCTTCTTACCATCTCTTATCGGTGTTATTCTCCATGATGATCAATTATTGTCCATGCTTGAGTGAATTACTTAAAATATGTAGACCTTACCCAGCTTTGTTAGATCAGTCTCGCTATGGTGATATAAGACGCTATAGAGCTATAGTGGGAAGGATATGACTAGCTTGCCTTAGTTACTAACTTGATTAGATCACCTTGCTATATGTGGTATGGGACACCATAGCGAGGAAGAAATAATGCCTTTATTTCTGCAACACCACTATAACTATTAGCCTATAGGTGACTTAACCTGAAGTGTATGGTGTATGATTTCACCCTTAGCCTTAAGGTATTGATGGGGACCACCAACTAGAGGCATAGGTGCGTGATGCCATCCTTGGCCTTGAGGTATTGCCCGGGGCCGCCAACTAGAGGTACATGTGTGCGATCCAAAATCATGTCATGAGGCATTATCAATGGCCACCGTAGATATCTGAAGGTTTATAGAAGCTCTTGAGGAGCTAAGAGCATAGAAGAATATTCCTTTATCGATTTTTGAGAGAGTGATTGTAGGGAGGAATATTTTTGAGAACATAGGCACACTTTATACTCTATTTAAACACTTTATAGTATGCTCATTATGTATACATCTGGAATGGTTTTATATATTGATAAAATGAATTACTTTTGCGTTTTGTCACAGGTTCACACTTCGAAAATCAATACAAATATAAGATATATTGTGTATATGGACTTTGAGGCGTGACAGATTGGTATCAGAGCACTAGGTTTAGAAACCCTAGTGTAAAAGGGTGACACCTAGGATAACACTTAGGTCATTAAGAGTAGAAGAACAATCATAGGAATTCTACTATTTTGTATGTTCGTCCTTACTTCCAATCTAAATGTTTCCTTGTTTATTGGAAAAAAGGAACATGTCGAGGAGAGGAAGAGGTCGAGGTGGAATAAGTGGGGCCATCATCCTGAGTTGGATGATATCTACCAAATCTTGGGCGATACGATGTGGCTCTTGGAGGAGAGTGTCCATCGGAATAATCTGAGATCTAAGGGATCTAGCCAACCATCGGTTAATACCATGATTACAAACTTGTTGAAGGATTTCCAAAGGTTGAACCCTTCCAACTAATTTGATAGTGCCGCTAGTCCGAATCGAGGTTGACAAGTGGATCTCAGGTTAGAGAAGATCTTTGAGGTGGTGGACTACAAAGAGGTGTTGTTAGACATGATGCCTAGAAAAGTCATTTAGATTGTTGGACTCTTATTAATTTGATTAATAAAGACTTCTTCTTAATCTATTGTGTATTCATTATAGGTAATTGACCATGATCATGAGATGATCTATACGATATGAGATATCTATAAAGGTCATTAGGATATATTGTAGGAAAGTTATGTGATTGGATTATCGCAGGCAGATATAACTTTCCAGTTCCTTATACTTTATATAGTTACAGTTATGGGTGAAGTTGGGCACTTCACCTATATGGCTGCCAGAATGCTAAGATGTTCTCAATAGTTAAGATGTAGTTCTATCTCGAACTATTGTAGTGGAGACTACACATCAACATATGGGTGCTTAAATGTACACTGACTGATTGCATTCAATGAGAGACCTCTTGCATAAACATACTATCAGATAGTTGGTCTCTCATTCACATTGAACAGTTTCGATGATCCTTAGATCTGATGTGTTCATCTATGACTGAGCAATGATCTGACTGTTTTGATTCCACCAAAGTATTTCTACCTTAGGGAATACGATACAATGACAATTGGATAGTCAGAAAGCTGTTCGAGTCATGATGAATTTCAAACAAGAAATCCATGCTCATTTATTTGAGAGATTATCCAAGTTCGGGTAAGACAGTTGATTAAGTTCAAATCCTGTGCGAATGATTTTGAAATCAAAATAAGTTTTGAAATATACTTTTATTAAAAGATATTATACTTATTAAAGGACTTTCTCAAAATGTTTTCCATGAGAAATTGTTTTTCATGGCTTAATCATAAGTCCTGGAAACCCGGATGATGTGCAATGGGCTATGGGTTAGATAGTATATCAATCTCGAAGGCCCATTAGGGGTAATGTATTTGGATGGATAAATCGAATTTAGAAGTCCATGTGGCGGGATCCATAATGGTTAATGTTCATACACTGGGATTCAATTGCAACATGGATATCTCACTTCACTTGCAATTCCAATATAATTCCTGTTTAGGGTTAATGGGATAACATTGGGTAAGCTAGGGTAAGAATGTCTTAGAGCAATCTGTGGAGATATTTTAATACAAGGTCAATAATTGATTAAATGTTAATCAATTATTTAAGTGATTAAAAGTTTATCATTAATTAAATAGATTAAAAGTTAATCTATGGTTTAAATTAATTGTTAATTTAAATCTAGGGATTATTTTAATAATTATTTAATTTACCTAATTAAAAGGGGAAATGGGTTTGACCCATATCCATAAACCCATTAATATGGGCCCAAGCCCATGGGTTTAAACCCTAGGGTGGGGCGCCTACTTTGGAAATCCTAATTGGATTGGGATTTGCTTACTTCAATAATTATTGAGTAATAACTCTATTAATTAAGGAATTAAAATCCAATGGTTAGATAGCAATTAGGATTAAGATAACATGGAGTTGGATTGCAACAAGAAGTGTTAAACTCCTCAAAACTCACGCCCCCTTTGATGCTCACGCCCCACTTTGTGGTTTGAGGTTTCCTAGTTTGACTAGGATTCCTCCCTTTGTTGGTTGTTGACTTATCCCTATTAATTAAGGAATCCTCATTTAATAAGGACTCTTTAAATAGTAGGATTACTATAACTAAAGTAGTTATAGTTAAACTAGGATTTTATTTAAATTAATAATAAGAGTTATTATTAATAAATAACTTCTTAGAGGATAAGTTATACTTGGAGTAGGATATGGATTAGATCCATTCTATAAATACCCCAAGACCAAAACGTGGGGAGAGAAGATAATCACAATTCTCTAGAAATTTTTTTCTCTTCCTCTCCTCTCTCTCCAAACCGTGAGCACCTAGGGATATTCCCTAGGATTTTCGTGAGCTACTAGGTGGTCCTAGTTGGGTTTTGCAAATCTAGGGTTTTGAACCTTAGTGTTTTTGGTGATAGAAGGTCTACACCATTACTCCATCTTCTTTCTCTTGCTTCAACAATTCCAAAGGAGATTCTAAAGCTTCGTGGGGATAGCAAAGAATAAGGATCAAGCTTCTAATATTTTTCCGAGAAATCTCTACAAAGAGTTCTAACGGTTCGAATGGATTAAGCTTCACCGGTGAACATCATTCACCGAGCTGATATGACTAAAACTATTAGATAGTTTTTGATGCTTTCTATGGTATTAAGATCTAAGGGATCCAGTTTCCACATAAATTTTTATCCGAATCCCCTTACAGGTATAACAATTGAAGTTAGCAGTGTTCATTCTTCAAGGAAAGGCGCACCATTGGTGGGAGTTGGTTTCTAGGACAGAGGATGTCAGAAAAATGGTGTGGGGAGAATTCAAGAACAGATTTTTCTCCAAGTATTTTCTAGAGAGTTTCATAGAGCAGAAGGCCTTTCAGTTTATCCATCTGGCACAAGGATCTATGTCGGTTAGCCAGTATGAGGCAAAGTTTACAGAGCTATCCCGTTTTGCTCCTCTTATTATGGCAGATGAATTCCACAGGGTCAGGAAGTTTGAGCAAGGGTTGGCTCCTTTGATTAGGAAGATTGTAGTGGAGCATCGATTGACATCGTTTGCCGTGGTGGTTGAGGGAGCTCTAGTCATTGAGCAAGAAAACTCAACCTATCACAAGGTAAGGAGCAGAAGGTGGAGCAGAAAGGAAAGGAGAAGTTTGTGCTTCATCAAGGCAGAGAGGAAAATTTAGGGGGTAGTAGCAGCAGTGGAAGAAACAAAGGACAGCAGCTCCAGTTGAGCCTTTAATTATGGTTCCTGTAGCATCGGTATAGCGTGCGGAGCCTAGGGACTTTTCAAGTGTTGGACATAAATGCCCTCAAAAGCCAATAAAAGACTTTTCTATGTTAATTAGAGAAGCATCGTATTCACACAACCAAATATAAAGGGTATTTATAATAATTACCGTCTCATTTGATGATGACATAAAGTTCCATAGGTAACATTGTAGGAAAATCATGCAAAGGTTGCGAGGAGATATAATTTTCCAGTTCCTGTAAACCTAATATTGTTTGAAGCCTCTAGAGTACTGGTTGGGTGTTATACTTCATCATGGCTTGCACATGTGTAGTTCTATAAGATAGTATGATGAATCTCATTCACAGAGAGTGTTGACTCTTGACTAACATGTGAGTATATTTAGTAAGTACATAATACTGTATGGGGTCACAAGTGGATATCCTATGGAATACACTATCCTTAGACCTAAGCGGTTAACATCTTCTCAAACATATGTCTATATGGCTTTGATGTGCTAATCGACAATGTCTAATACACAGGGTTAACTCTGGGTACATTGGGTCATGTACACAATGTTTGGAGAAGTGTGTAAACACTCAATAAGAAATCCACTACTCCTTAGTTGGAGATAATGTTATCAAGATGATACTTGTTGAATTGAACTCAAATTCCAGTACTACTGCTTTTCGGTAAAATGGTCTTTATCGAAGTTTATATTTTTAATATAGAAAAGTATATTATATGTCAGTTCTTTTCTAATGTTTCTTTGAAATTGTTTTGGAAGTTCAATTCAATGAAAAATTATTCATGAGAAAGACTTCTATTCATAAGCTAAGGACTAGACAGTGGACTTGTTCCAATATTCCCGAAAGCTTATATGTGATATAAGATTATGGAATGATTTATTTGTAAATATATTGTGAGATAGTACTTACTAGCAATTCTCAAATTTCTGGAGGTTGATCACAATGTGTTAATGAATATTATTGTAATCAGTGGAAGTCCAGGGACTTAGATAACATTCTATGATCCTAAAGGGATTATAGGAAAATGTTTCCTAGCAACAAGGCTTCACCTTAAAGGTGATGAAACACTTGGTCCCACGACCAGAAATAGGAGATCCCTTTAGATCCCACACATTAGGACCTTCTCAAGGCTTTTATTTTAATTTAAAATTAAATTAATTAATTTCTCCATGTAATTCACTATATGATATAGTGAAGCTCTTATAGGCGAAATCACATAAGATGTGATTAACCAAATGGGTAGGATCCATATGGGATTTTGATAAAGATCAAAAGGTGACAACATAAGAGGTTAGACCTCAAAAAGGGGCGTACGATTTGTGGGGCCCACCTAGGGTGGGACGCCCAATTTATTGCTACATTATCTAATTAATTAGTTTATAATTAATTATTCCCTACAAAGTAGGGAATAGATTAGTTGGTTACTAATTAATGATTTCCTATTAAATAGGGGATGTTGGTTTGTTACTAATTGTTTCCTATTAAATAGGGAATGGATTAATTTGTTTCTAATTGTTTCCTATTAAATAGGGAATGAATAATGTTGGTTTCTATTTTGATTAAATCGTAATTGGATTATGATTATCATTAAAGAATTAAAGAGAGCTCTAATTGGATTAGAATTTAGAAAGTTGAGTTTGACTTGAACAATAAGATAGATAAAAGGGGAGTCTACATAAGGACCCCCCATAGTGGAACGTCCATATAGAAGGTCTCCCTCTCTCTCCCAAGCTTTTCTCTCTCTCCCTCTTGGGTAATACGGCCAGCCCTCCCATATTCCTTCTTTTGATTGGTTTTTTATCTTGAAGAAGATCAAGAACGATTCCTTGAATATCAAGAATTGTTCTTTGATAATCAAGGTTGATTCTTTCTACATCAAGATTGAATCTTTATTGATCAAGAAAAGTTCTTGAATCAAGAAAATAAGATAATATTAAAGAGCATTGATCAGAAGGACCATTAACTTCTATTGGAGGAAAGCTTTGGAGATTCAAAGAAGGTTCGTGTGAATCGCCAGGAGGCTTTACACTTCAGGAGCTTTGGAAGTATGGTTTACCACACCATGATTTAATATGATCATAAGATGACCCTTGGGAAGATTTTAATTAGATCAAAATCAAGTTTGAATTAAAAAGGTTTTTCAAAATTTTTTATATTCATGTCTCTCATTTGTATCAGATACTACCTTATGATCTATTAATTTTATGGTGTTATTGCATGTTTTTCCTTTAATTAAAATCAATTAGATACCCATAAAGATTTCAGCCAACACATATTAATCGGTTTTTATTTATTAAATGTTAATTAATATCTCCCGTGGTGTTTGACAACTCTTGCTTAAGCGTTCTTGAAGATTAAAGCTTATTTCGATTTGATTTGATTCATGGATTTTTGGAGTTGTATTTGATTATGAGATTTGATACAATTTTGGTATTTGGGTCATAACTCAATGATCGTAAATCCGATTTAGGTCTGTTAGTACATCATTTCGAAGCCCTCGAAAATATCTACAACTTTCATGAAGAAACAGGTAGGGATCCGCCAAACCCCCCACTCCCCTGAGTGGCTTTTATTTTTTTTCAAAAATTATGAGCACGGATTTCGTCCTACCCACAATTGATTGTTTGAGATTAGGAGTCGCTACTTATTCATTCAGAAGGGATAAGTCCCCGGGTAATGGATAAGGTCTTAGTCTGCATAAGAGATCTAGGTAAGAGGTTTGGTTAAATTCAGGGAAGGTGTTAAGCACCCCGAGACTTCCATTATACAATGGTTCCCTACTTACTAGGTTTAAGCCAATTAAAATCAAGTTGTTTGTTTAAATGCCTTAGTTTTAGTTAATACTAATCTAAGAAGGAAAAGTTAACTAGGGTCAAACCTGGGTTCAGTTGCCTACATACTCACATTGGGGTGAGATTAGACCGAGCGCAGTTCTGGCACATGAGCCCGTGCCAAGGCTAGGGGGTGTGGGGGTGTGTGTGTGTGTGCACCAAGGGTGGCTAACAGCCTAGTCTGATAGACTGGGGTTTGGTTGACCGGGGATGGTTAAAGTACATGGTATGGGCTTGGTAGGCCTAGGATAAGTTCAGTAGATTAAGGTTTGGGCCCGGT
Source organism: Tetracentron sinense (assembly GCA_015143295.1). NCBI lineage: Eukaryota > Viridiplantae > Streptophyta > Magnoliopsida > Trochodendrales > Trochodendraceae > Tetracentron > Tetracentron sinense. The sequence goes on from JABCRI010001436.1 coordinate 39,389, forward strand.
AAGCTAAGGCAAACTTTGACCAAGGCTAGGGTTGCTAACCGGGGTTAGGTCAAACTAACCATGATTAAGATTGCTAACTACAGTTAAAAGAGGTGAGGTCAGGGCCGGAAGAATTGGGATTAGGCCCAATAGTCCAAATTAACCAAGGGTTAGGGTTGCTAATTGGGTTAAGATGATGGTTGACCATGGTTAAGGGTGGTAACCATGGTAAAAGGGTCCCATAACAGTATTTTTGATCTTTTTGTATTTTTTGAATGTTTCTAGAATTTTTTCAGATTTTTACCTAGGTTAAATGGGCCTAACCATGATTAAAATGGAGTTTAACCATGGTTAGTCTGTTTAACCGTGGTGAGGCAGGGATTAGAGTATGATTTCTATTATTTCCTACATTTTCAGTTTATTTGAGATTTTTAGGGAGTTTCTAAGATTTTTTCCTTGAGGTTAGATCAGCTAATCATGGTTAAATCTTAACCAGGGTTGGCCCCATGGTTAAGGTTGGGGCAGGTCTAAAATGGGCTTAGGGGGCTAGGCAGGGCCTAGAGTGGCCTCCTACCAGGCCTAAGCCTTGTACAAAGCCCATCACAGTGCAACTGGGAATGGCGGTAAGTGCATTACCGTTATTTCTAATTCTTTACAGATTGAAAATGGCGGTAGATGCTCTACTGCCATTCTCAATTATACTGAGAATGGTTTTACCTGGTCAAGGGGATGGTTAAGGCTTAACCTCAGGGGTTACTAAGCCTGAAGGCAGATCATAGGAGATTACCACGCATCCTGGGCCTATGGTGGGCCCTGGGCTAGGCTCCTAAGTGGGCCCACAATGGCCTGAAATATCTATTACAAAAGATAAAAGAGTGGCGGTAGATGCTTTACCGTCATTTGGCACAGTTTTCCTTTTTTGTTGTTTTAACCTTGGTTGAAGAAGAGGAGTGACCTAGGAAGGACCAGGGTGAGCCAAGGGGAGGCTTAGGGGTCTAACCCATGCCTTAGAATGGGTCAGGGGTTGTTCAGGTGGGGCCCACAGGGGTTGAACCAGAGTACACCAGGAATAGCGGTACTGTGTTTACTATCATTCCTGGATTTATATAGAAATGGGTTTTCCCCTACGGGGCTGCTGCTAGGAGGATTCCAGAGATTCCCTCATGGATTGAGGGACCCCCAGAATGCCTGAGGTTGACCGGAAAGGTGCCTCTTCCCGTGAGGGGTTCTCCACACCTATGATGAAGGTGGGGGGGCCCTTACCACGGGTTTTTGCTATATAATGACAAGAAAATCCCCTGAAAGGAGCAGTTCACAATGAAGCTCAAAGTTAAAAAGAAGAGGGGTAGGGAGAGGCCCTACCCTGCTGTTGCTCTATACCGAAGTGGTGGTAGGCAGTGGTGGTGGTGAACTATGGAAGGCCTGGGGCTGACTCTAGGGAGTCCTAAGGCTACTGGGAATGCTCTTAGTTTCTAGGGTGAGAGCTAAAGGCTTGGGAATCCTTCAAGGGTTCGGATAGGGGCTGAGTCATGTCCTTTAAAGGGTGGTGGAGGTGGGCTTTTATAGAGAGGAGTTTTGGGACACCCATGGTATTAGGACAGGGTTAGGCGGAGCTGTAGGAGGAGTGAGGTTGCACAAGGAGCGTGCCTGGTGCCCTGGAGGGGCAGGTGAGCTGCTGGAACACGAAAATGGTAATGGCGGTAGAATAACTACTGTCATTACCCTTGTAGGCAAAAAACAAATAGTGGTAAATAATCTACCGCCAATTCTGGATTTTACCCAGAAGGGGTCTGGCCCATGCAAGCACACGGTACAAGTGGTGATTCAAATTTTGGGCCTGGGCCTGGGCCAAGGGTTTAGACCCTAGGGGTTTTGGACTTAAGGTTTTAAGCCCTAAGGGCTTGGGGCTAGGTTAGGGCTAGGCTCGGCTAGGCTAGGGCTAGGTTGTAGGGTTAGGACCCAGGGTTTATCTTAGGGTTTGGGTTTGACTAAGGTTAGGTCCTAGGGTTTAACTAGGGTTAGGACCTAGGGTTAAAGGGAACTTGGCTAGGAATAACCATGGTTAAAAAAGGGGGTGTAAAAATTGGGTGCTTACACAACTTTCATGAATAAAGTATTTCCAGAAGCAATCATTTTGAAGGTCAAAACCTCTATCGAAAATCTAAAGCGGGAAAAAGAGTTTTCTAAATTAATTTTCCAAGAGGCTTTCATATTTTTCCTTAATTCCATATTTGATTTGAGAGCATGGGATGCTATTAAATCGTTTAATGGGCTATTATTTAATTAAATCGTTTAATTATTTGATTCTAGAGCACGGGTTACATTTAATTAAAATTTTTAATTATCTACTTCAAGTCCATGGGCTATCATTTAATTAAATGTTAATTATGATATCCTTTATGGTCCCCTAAAAGGTTTATGAGAATTATGCCATAATTATTGTAATTGATTTGGATTAATTACATGTGCTTAGAAACACCGGCTTCATAGTATTTATAAGTTTTTATTTGATTAATTGTTAACCAAGTAATTACATAAATGCCATTGGTTGAGATAAAGAGTTTTATCTCAAGTGAATTTAAAGCATTAAAGGAAAATATTTTTCTTTTAGTGATGATCTAAAGCCCTAAGATCTCATTCTAGACATGCTTGCTTTATTAATTGTTTTAGGGTTTTTCTATTAAATGTTAATAGTGGCCTTAATCATATGGGAAAGATTTTTCCTAAGGTTAGCCAAAACCCTTGTTGAGGTTATGGACTTTCTAAGTTATTTTTCATGTCATGTTATTATTCATAGTTGATGAATGGTTAATATATAATTCTTGTTGAATGGTGGATGGGTTCCATGATCATCCCTTCTTCTCTCTCTCTATGATCTTTTCTTTCTTCTTATGGGTTGAACTCCCCTTGAGCACCCTATTTTGGGTGGTTTCTCAAGGTTTCTTATTTTGAATATGATGTAATTTTAGTATTATGAGTTGCTGATTTTACTATGGAGAAATCGAATTGAACATAAAAGATGATGGTGATGGCATAGAGAATAAATCTTGGAAGGCGTTCTACAAGAGTAGTTATAGGATTTCTAAGATAGCATTATCATGTAGACCCATTGTGTGGCTATATTATATATTTCATGTGATGATTTATTATAGCTTTTAATTTCTTAGAAAAGTCCATAACCCTTGTGATAATATGATTATCGTTTTTGTACAAATTTTGGATAATTGGATCAAACCCCACAATATGTGTTTTGTTGAAACATAAAAGGTTTGTTCATATTGGCAGAAGAGGTTCTGAGCAGAGGTTTGAAGAAGATTTTCCAAACAAGCAAAGTTGGTTATTTTAGAACATCCAGAAATGCCATCCCTATATCTCATTTGTTGTTTGCTGACGATACGCTTATTTTCTGTAATGGACAGAAAAAATCTATTCAGCAGCTCTTCAAGTTTGTGTCAGCTTATGAAGCAGCTTCGGGGCAAAAATTTAATAAGCAAAAGAGCGCGATGTATGTAGCTGATACAAAATCTGAGAGAGATCGTGGTAGGCTGGTTACCTGTAGTGGAATTGCTATTGATTCGTTCCCTTTTCGGTATTTGGGCATCCCCATCTTTTGCGGGCGAGTGAAGAATGTTTACTATGATTATATTATAATCAAAGTCAGAAATAAGATAGAGGGTTGGAAAGGAAAAATGCTGTCCAACGGGGGAAAACTTATTTTGTTGAAGCATGTGCTATTTTCTATGCCTATTCATACATTGATGGGATCCAATATTCCGAAAGGAGTGATTCAGAGGATTGAAGGAATATTTGCTTCTTTTTTCTGGAACGATTACGAGGGTAATAATAGAGCTCATTGGGTCTCCTAGAAGAAAATTTCTAAACCTCATGATGAAGGAGGTCTTGGAATAAGGAAACTGGTGGATGTTGCGGATGCTTTCAGGATGAAAATGGCATGGAAGATTATATCCCATAAGAGCTTATGGTCCTCTTATTTCAGAAGTAAATATTTGAATAACAATCACCCATGGATTATTGAAAGTTTCCTAAAAGGCCCAAAAAATTGGTTAAACATTGGGAGGTGCATTAAAAAAACATTGCTCAAATGCAAATGGCTAATCGGGAACGGGGAAGATACAAATTTCTGGTTTGATTTATGGCTGGAGGATAAACCATTGATAGAATCGGTTTCAGCATATCCAGATTTGTTCCCTATTATCAAAGATGTGTGGGTTCATGGAGCTTGGAGAAACGAGGAGCTACATTACCTTCCTAGTGACATGCATCAAAAATTATTACAGAATTCCTTGGTTTTAACTAATCAAGAGGACCGTATCATATGGAAAAAAGAAAGTTCAGGGAGATTTTCGACCAAGTCTTGCTGGGATTGTATTCGTGATAGTGCTCCTAAGGTTGATTGGGCTACGTTTGTATGGAAGAAGGCTATTCCCACTACAATTTCGGTTATTATATGGAAAATCTTTCATAACTCTATTTCGGTTGATCTAAATGTGCAAGCGAAAGGAATTGCTTTGTCTAGCAAATGTGAATGTTGTGTAACTCCAAATAGAGAATCGTTGTCTCATATCTTCTGCCAAGGTGATTTACCTTCTAAGATTTGGAACCAAGTGGGGGCTGTTTTAAATATTCAGTGCTTTGATGAAGACACTATCCATACTCGAATTATGAGATTTTTCCAGAATAGTAAAAAGGGCCCAGTTAAAGGTTATCTGTGCAACATTCTTCCGATGGTGATTTGTTGGGAGATTTGGCTATTTCGGAACAAGGCAAGGTATGATAACAACAAAAGCTCTCTTAGGACAGTCATCAAGAAAATCTTTGAATGGGTAAAAGACTTGGCGAAGATTTGGATATTCACAAGAAATCTTAGTCGGTAGGATAAAGAGTTAACTGAAGTTTTTGATATTCAAATGGTTTTACCTAGAACTAAAAGACCATTGATTACCAAATGGTTAAGTCCTTCTCCGGGCTGGTATAAACTCAACACAGATGGGGCAGCTCGTCCAGACATTAGTGGTGGTGGGGGAATTCTTCGAGACTCTCAAGGTAATTTGGTGTTTGCTTTCTATCATTGTTTTGGACAGGAAACCAACTCAATTGCTGAAATTAGAGCAATTTGGGAGGGGTGTCTATTATGTGAAAAATCTGGTTATACCAATATTGTGGTGGAAAGTGACTCAAAAATTATGATTGAAATGCTAAATGGAATCATTGAGCCTCCTTGGACAGTTTGGAATTGGTGGAAAAATATCATCAGTCTGAAAAGTAAGTGTAATTTTATTTTTCAGCATACATACAGAGAAAACAACCAGATCGCGGACTATTTTTCCAAAGAAGCTTGCAGGTATCAAGACAGGAAAATTTTCAGAGCTATCCAGGATTGTCCTTCGCCAATGAAGGGATTGATTCGCATCGATCTGTCTAATTTATTCAATATTAGATTCTAGTTAGTTCGGTCTTTGTTGGGGTTTTGATTTTAGGTCCTCCCATGTATTTGTGTTAGGGGAAGGGGTTGGCCTTCCTCTTTGGTTTGGTCGTCGAGCAGGGGTAAGGTTTTATGTCCCCCCCCTTCTCTATAGTGGTCGGTTGTAGGGGTAAGGTGTATGTCCCCCCATTATTTTTTCTTCTTTAATAAACAGGTAGGGGTCTGCCAAACCCCCCACTCCTTCCGAGTGGCTTTATAAAAAATAAAAAAAATAAAAAAAAGGTTTGTGTTTAAATAAAACACATTATTATAGCCTATTTTGGATGTGTTGCATGTAGTACATGTCGAAATTTTTACATGAAATTTGTTACTTGCACGATTATGAGATAATTGTGTCTTAATTGGCATAGATATAAGCAAACAATATTCACGATTATGAGAAGTATTTAATTGACACTTATAGACCTTAGTAGAGGTCTTAGATAGTTGTTTAGAGACTCCCATAATTTCTTTTAGACTTAGGGTTGGTGAACCATAATGTGCTAGAACTAATTCGTAGAGAATTAAAGTGTAATATAGTCTATTTTGACTTATGGGTTTTAGTGATCCACACGAACACTTTATAATTGTTATTTTGAGCTCATGATGCTTGGTATGACCAATGGTCCATCATATGGATGAGTGAACCATCAAAAGCCCACTGATGTTAAAATAACCTTTGTACCCTTGGATTAGATCAATTAAGATTTCTGGGGCTAGTGGGAGTCCATTGGAATTAGTTTGATCTATTTAATCAAACTTTGTATTATTTTCATATGATGATTTTGTATATTGTTTTATACATGTGATACAATGATATATATTGTGAATGGTTATGATATATGCATGAGATGTATAATTTGTTCATAATATTCTATTTTCCCTCAAGAAAAATATTAAGTGAATTAAATGGGTTAAAATATCTTACAGGATAATTTGCCCTATGGCCTTCCATTATCAATAAGACTAGAAATTAATTAGCTTGAGTCTTGTCTTGGCAAAAGGTTTTGACATAACTCAGTATAAATTAAACTTCAAGAGCCTTATTTTTATAGTAGATAGGTTTGTGTATGGCCTGATAGGGAGTATCAACTAAAATGGGGGCATAGCCCTACTCGATTATGTAACGAACCGAGAATGATGGGCTCCACTTAACCAAGGAACATGGTGGCTGAAACAGTGACAGTTATGTTGTCCTTAGAGGTAGCAAGAATATTGGGAATCACTGATTAACATAAGGAGTTATGCATGAGATGTTTAGATGATAGATAGTTACTATCCACCTTGTGGTGCATGTGTAATACTATCCTAAAATGGAAGATTGCATGTGTATTATAAGGCACCCAATGCTCATCAGAAATATAAAGTAGTATATTTCCTAATTTTATAGACCGAGGGATCTATGAAATTTGACTGAATGATGAGCAATATCATCAAATATTGAAAAAATCTAAGGAATTGGATTCTCAAAATCCTGGCTAAGAACCTTATGAAGAGTTCAAGACTACTTGCAAAGATGTTCAAAGGAATTGGATTCTCAAAATCCTGAGCATTTATGCAAAGGAAAGAAATCCAAGTTTTTCCAAAGAAAAGATATTCTGGTAGTATATATGGACAATGGCTCTTCTGAGAAGAAAGGAAAGTATAAGGAATATGTTGTACATTGAAGCAGTTGGTCATTGGATATAGGACAAACCTTTAGAAGGATTGTCCAACTTGTATACTCATCGATTCCAACTTAAATTGTTGCAATCTCTAGCTCCTAATGCTTGGCATCACCTTGCTTAAGTGCAATAGTTACATGTTTACTAAGGAGAATGAGAAATCTGAGTAGATAAAACTTCTACTTGGGAATGGGACAAAAGCAATAGTTGCTATAGTCATAATTGGGATGTTTTAATGAAAACTAGCTCAAAATATGATTTTATTTTTAGAGACTATGTATGTGCCAATTACTCATAGAAATTAGATTTCTTATATTGTTACTATTGTAACATTAATTTGTATCTGACACATCCCTTAGTCTTTATTAACTTAGTCCTATGAATAATTATCGTGGAGAAAGATGTGTCTTCCTGTATTGTATTAATACACATAGATGATCGTAGTCATATGAACCTTCCATTAAGAGGTAGCTAACTTTATTTCACCTTCTTTGAAAAGTTCAAGAAATTCCACAATGAAGTAAACAAACAGCTAGGTAAGTCTTCTATGATTGAGAAGAGTACCTCTTAATAGAAATTTCATAAGTTACTCCTATTACATCTTGTCTCAAATAATTCCCATAACAAATCATAGCATAATGGTATTATTAGAATCGAACAATATTGGATATGATTCGATAGAAGATGAGCTTGGGATTCGCATTAGAGACACTTAGTATCTATTCCTAGATAACAAAAGATATTTGTAAATAGGAATACAAGTTTCCTAGAAGAGAAACTGAATCTAGAATTGATCTAGAAGCGGAAGTCCAATAGACCGATAACTTTGAGAATTGATAGAGATCAACTCTCTACTCTCACCATACCTAAATAGTACACTAGAACCCACAGGTCCCAGTTGGACTAACTTTTATTCTGATGAAGTAATCAAACTATTTGATTTTCATCTAAGAATGAAAGTATCCTTTGTATACAAACTGGTTACTGAGAGCATGATTACTTTCCAAGCTCTATGCAAAGATAATATTCTATCATTGTGAATGAAGTATGAATATTATTCTTCTCTATTAGATGTGGTCTAGCAATTTTGCAATGAAGGACAAAAAAATTGACATCATGTTTTCTTAGTCCTAAATAGTTTAGGAAAATGATATTGTTATCCTCCCAATAACAATTATGTTTTTGTGCAAATAAGATTCCAATAAAAGAGTTTTCTACCTTTAGGGAATGAAATCTGTTATGTCTATAAGCCACCTTTAACTATTTAATCATACCCATAACACTTCATTCATAGAGTTATCATAGAAATCAAATATGGCTATAAGCATATCTCATCAATACCACTACTAAATCATAGTTGTCATAATGGAGATCAAAATAAAATCACTAGTGACAAGCATTTACTCATTCAAGGTTATTAACTTCACAACAAACTCATTTATTTCCCTTAATGTGTAACAAAATTTAATTAGTAGGGTGTACCAACTTTACAAAGCTTGAATCCCTTAAATATGGAGCTTGAGAAAGATTGAGGAGACTTAAAGAAGTGAAATGGAACTTTGGGAAGCAAAACAAGCTTCACCCTTGGTCTTGGAGTCAAACCCTGGCTCTCCTCTTCCTTCTCCTTCAAAATCCCCAAATGTTTGTCTTAGAGGGTTTGTGATACCCTAAGGCCATGAAATTGGCCTTATATAGGCAAAGGGGTGATAAAAGATCAACCTACCCTTAATGAATTGGGGTAAAAAGACCAAATAGGGCAAAAGTTTGGGGGTTTGGTTGACCAGTGGTGACCATTGGTCGACCGGTGGAAAAACCCCTCTCTGAAACATTTCCCAATACAAAATTCTGCCCATTAGGTTGACCAATAAGGAGTAATTGTTGACCGATAGTGGTTCGGTTAACCCGTTGTTTTTCGGTCGACCAGTAGCAAAGTCAGTCAACCGGTTTGCTCTGTACTTGGACTATTTTGTTGTTTTTCCCATTTTTCCACGCTTTGACTCTTTCCTACTTATGTTGATACACCTATGAACCTTAAATGAAAACCCCTTAAGACTTTAAAACATTCATAACTTATATAATGCTTTTGATTAGAAATCAAAATTATCATCTCCATTGATAATATACAATGAAACACATAAAGACTTCAATGCCTCAAAACACTATTCACCATGCTATGCAATCCGGTTTCGGGGTTCTACAATCTTAGCTAGACTTGATCCTTGGAGTACTATAACCGATCTTAGATTTGATCCTTAGAGATTTGTAACCGATCTTACACTGGATCCTTATGAGCCTTATGAAAACTTGTGAGCCTTTTGAGCCTTGTGAGCCTTATGAAAACCTTATGAGCTTATGATCTTTAGAGACTTGTAACCGATCTTAGACTTGATCCTTGGAGAATTGTAACCGATCTTAGAAATGCCAACCCAAAGTTTGGCTTTGTCAATTCTTGTGAGATATGCTTTCCTTTATGAGATTTTTCCTTAAAAACTCTTTCTGATGAATCTTTTCTTAAAAACTCTTTTTCTTCTGAACATTGAAATACATTGGTTATGAGAAAACGATCATGCAAGTTATGGAGTGCATAGAGTGCTTGTGAGCATCCTATGATAGTTGAAAAGCTTAAAACATTCTAAGCATACTTATATAATCATAGAGCATCATAATACACTTAAAAACCCTTGAACATAATCATATAAAGCTTATGGACATCATAGTAAGCATAGAACTCCAATATATATTCAAGCATAATCATGGAGTACTATTCATAGAAATGGCATAACATCAGTCATGGCTACTAAGCCTATTTCATCATCTCTTGTTTAGAATAGTAGTTTCTTTGAGGAAAATCACTACCAAATCCATTCATAGAACACATTTAGCCTTTTATTGAAAAACCCAACTTTAAAACCCTTATTTCTAGGTTAAATCATAGCAAGTTAGAGATTAGGTGTATTTACTTGTAAAATTATAACAAAACTAACTAGTAGAAGGTATTTACCTTGGTTGAGAGCAAATCTCCGAAATGATGCACTTAGGAGACTCCTTGGATGCGGAAAGAAGCTTTGAGAAAGCTTGGAGAAGGATTGAGAATGCTTTGGAAGCAAGAATAGCCTCCACCTTGGATCTCAAGTAAAAGCCCCTTTTGCAACCCTAGTCTTCCCTCTTCTTTTTCCTCAAAATCACTCCTTAAAACTCTCTTAGGGTTGTGTAATCTTCAACCCACGAATTGGGTTGGTATTTATAGGCTAAGGGGTTTAAAAACCCTATTTTGCCCTTGAAAATCGTGGATAAGGGAGAAAATCCTAAGTTACTAAAGGTCGGTCGATCAGCCAGGATGGGCGGTCGTCCAGCTAAGGCTGGGAAGCCCTTCTTCTAACCAATTTTATACAGTCGGTCAACCGGCTGGAGACAGTCGGTCGACCGGCCAGGAGGGGCAGTCGACCGGCCTTCACCAGAATTGGCTAGTTTTCATTGTTTTCTTCATTTTTCATTCTTAGATTGTTTCCACTCTTTTTCCTTGGCTTTAACACCCACTGTAACGCCCCAAAATACCCCTAGGAGTTAGGCGATATTTGGGCTAATTACCTATCACAACAACCATCCTGCAGAAGCATATAAAGCAAGTTAAATAGTGAAACTAAAAATTTCTTTAATAACTTGACTGTATTCCAAGTACAATTGTTTACAATAACTAAATATAAACCAAGGCATGTGCATAAAATCCTTAACTTGAGTTACCAACTCAGGTGATAGAAATATTCCCAGAAATAAAAAACCAAAGTACATGTCCTTCTCTCTCTCATCCCTACCCTAGGGCCACATGTCAAAACCCCTAAGATCTGGATGACGATCCGATCAGACTCATAATCTCCATGAACCACCTCGATAGCCGTATGGCATCAGCCGACATCAATAGATACGGCTGAGTATGGAATACTCAGCGAGTACAAACTACTAGTTAACAATAGTAGTGAGAATAATAAGTAATATGTAGAACCTCGGAACCGAGTTCACTAGGCTGTGAATAGTGCTATGAATAGTGTTGTGAATATTGTTTTTTTTCTAGGCCAAAACCCTTACTGGGATGATGGCTTCATGTTTTAAAATGAAAGGAGATTTCAAATGAGACAAAATATGTGTGGAAAATGTTTTAGGGTGTTGGGATGAAAATAAAACAAGAGTATACAATACTCCAATTGTCGCAAAGAGGGATGTCGAAGAATACCTCAACTTGAGAGAACACTAGTTTTCTCATCCGAAATTAGAATCGAGTGATTCTTGAGCCATTAGAAAGATATCAAGATCCTCTTTAAGGTTCATGTTTATCACAATTCCCGATTTTGAGTCGAAGCTCGGTGAAAAGTGGCTTTTAGGCAATTTGTTTGCTGAAATTCCTAACCAGTAGCCTTTAGGACCATTTTGGAATATGAAGACAGAATAATTAGGCTTTGTACAAAATATAAAAGTTGTTCCCCTTTGAATATAGAATCCAACACAAGTTGAATCGTCAAAATTAGATCACCGAGTCAAAAGTTATGGTCGAAATACCACAGCAGGAAAAATGAAGGAATGAACAGTGAAGGATCTATCTAGTTTGGGGAGGATAGATCCTTCAATCTCATACACTGATGGATTTATCCATCCCCACGACTGATCGATCGATCAACCCCAAATTTGTAGGGGTTTTTTGGCAATGAGTGATTTTTTGAAGGATCTATCCGTGCTCATGACGGATAGATCCTTGGTGCCTCATTTGGCTTTGAAACCGACTCCTTGAGATATTTAGAGGGTCTAATGGTCTTTGGCCTCACTCCTTGGCCTATATAACCCATAATTTCGTAGTTAGGGTTACAAGAACCCTAGAGACGAGATTTTGAGAGAAATTTGGGAGAAAAGAGGGAGAAGAGCTTGGGTTCTTCTAGGTTTGTACTAGTGATCAAGTGAAGTCGGGTTTTCGCTTCAAGCTTTCTTCCTAAAGCTTGGATCTTGTTTTCCTCAAGCTTGTGATTGATTCAAAAGCTTCCTCAAAGCTTTCTTTTGCCTTCAAGTAGTATTCCAAAGCAAGAAACCGTATGGATCCGGTTTTTAAAAGGTAGAACAATCTACTAACTTGCCTTACTATACTTCATCAATGTGTAATTTGGTTTCTATGATTTAAGTAAATGGACTTGAAGAAAGTTAGGATGTTTTGGCCATATTAGTAATTCCTATATTATAAGGTATAAAGCATGATTTTGTTAAGACAAATGGTAGCTACACTTATCTAAATTGGTTGCCATAAGTTGGAAATGAAATAGTAGGCATTGATGCATGTTTTTAAGAAGACTAAGGCATGTAGTCCTATATGCCTATGCGATTGAAAGAATGGTTTTACCGTAAAGTAAGCTTAGAATTATGATTTTTACAAAATAGGCTAAGTATCCCATATATATGCTATGATCACTCCATGAATGAAATCCCATGATCTATTTCGATGTTTTCAAATACTCATTATGAATATTATGATACTCACACTTACTCTCATGAATATGATTTCCAAGTTCACCATGAGGTATACAAGTATTCTATGCACTTCATGTTCACAAGTCTCACATGATAATTACAAGTCTCACATGATGATTACACGTTTCACACGATGTTTACAAGTCCGCACGATGTTCACAAGTCTTGCATGATTCAATGATTCTCACAAGAACAGAGTTTTATAAAGTTCACAAGTTTACAGGTTCACAAGCTCACAAGTTCACAAGTGTAAGGCCAAACTTTGGGTAAGTGTTCTAAGATCACCGTGTTTTGAACTCAAGGGAGTTTACCTCCTTGCTTGTAAAGTATTGCTTTGATTTCGGACTCAAGGGAGCTTACCTCCTTGCTTGTAAAGTATTGCTTCATTTTGAACTCAATGGAGTTTACCTCCTTACTTGTAAAGTATCGCTTTGTTTTGAACTCAAGGGTGTTCTTAAGGGACCGCCTTGCTTGTAAAGTATCGCTTTGTTATCGGTTTTGTGAATCACTCTAATTATTGGAATTGTTATGGCTTAAAGAATATGGTTAGTGAAATGATCAAGGATATGTACCTGGTAAAGAATTGCTCACATGATATCTGTTTTATGAACTGCTCTAAGATATATACTCATCCTGCTTTGCTTTTACCTGTTTCGCTTTGATAAATGCATATGTTATCATTAATGCCTATAGTAATGCTAGTTAGTATTTTGTACACGCTGAGTATTCAATGCTAAGCCGAAGTTGTTATCTTCGGTAGGTCACAGGTTGGATGGTTGTGCTCCTGAACCAGAGTTCAAGGAGGAGTATGTCGAGAAGCCGATTGGTAGTCATCAGTGATGGTTGAGTGATGAGAGGAAGAGGGTTGTGTATTTTGAAAGTGGGGAATGTCCACTTTAGACTTTACATTTTGTATAAATTATTGCTTTAGACTTAGAATAAAAATTGCAGGTTTATGTATGAAGAAATTTTCAGCTTCGCCTTTTAGTGTGCCTTATTTGCTCTTGCAAGTTGGTATGTTCGCCTTATGTGTCATAACCGGATGGTATGACACAGCGGTCTCGAGCCTAAAGTATCCCTAACTCCTAGGGGGTATTTTGGGTCGTGACATAATAACAATAATTTTTCATGCATGGTACAATTCATTATCACTTGTACATAATCAGAGTGCAGAAGCTAATACAATTAACAATTGAAAAATCTTGAACATCATACTTTCAATTCGAGCCTAAGTTCGGTCGAAGGTCAACCTGTTTTGACTAAGACTAATTTGTTAGCCTATACTTGGAATACGACTCCTTCCTAATACCTAATGTCTTGTTTAATAATGGTATCGAGTACTAAGCGACCCTAGAGACTCTAATGCCTAGAGCTCTGATACCACCTTTGTCACGCCCCAAAATACCCTCTAGGAGTTTAGGGATACTTTAGGCGTGACTATACGTACCTGCCAAACCATCCTGTCATGAACAAGATAATTACAGTACTAAAACAATGATAATCAGAGCACAGAAGCTAAACATAAATGCGGAAGTGTAAACTAACTTTTCATTTCTTCTATAGTTCTCAAAATGGTATTCCAAGTGATCATAAATATACAAACATGCCTAAGACTAAGGTGGACAGGCCCACCTATCAAAATGTCAAACTACATAAAACCCTCTCGTACTCTCCCCTCAACACTAGTCGAGGTACGGCTACACGTCGAGGTCTCGGTCCGCCTGAGACTGCAGTGGGATAGACGGCTCTCTCTCCTCTATATACTCTTTCTCGACCCAAGGCTCCAGGTCGAAGGCTTCCTCAGTACCTGCCGACATGAAAGTACAGCTGAGCATGAAATATTCAGCGAGTACAAGCTACTAGCTAACCATAACAATAAGAACACACAGTAACAATAGTACAATGCAAAGCAGAAATAGGAGCATCACAAAAGAAATAGCATAAGACATGGTACAATGCAATCATCTTGACGTGCGTGCATGAATGCGAAAACTCCGATAAAACTCATGCTTGAAAACCTGTTTCATATCTCGGTATGCCTTGTAGAAATCATGTATGCGTGCATGCATGAATGCCTTGTCATCATCTTGTAAACTTGCATCTTGTAACTTGTGAGCGAGAGGCTAGCACCCGAATCTCCCTGGGCTGCCAACCTCCTTGATATATGGTTTTCTTATGAGCCAGAGGCTAGTACCCGAATGACCCTGGGCTACCAACCTCCTTGACAATATGTGTTTTGGGTTTTCTTGTGAGCCAAAGGCTAGTACCCGAATGTCCCTAGGCTACCAACCTCCTTGACATGCAATATTTTCTTGTTGGTTATCATATGCATATACTCTTGAAATCTCGGTTCATGCAACATGCGTGCTCGTGTACGTGTCAATAGTACAATCATGAAAATGAGGATAACAAGAGAGATATGACATCACAATTCATTCAATTCATAGTACATGCATATGGCCATTTGAGTAATTAACATGGTATTTAAATCAATTCACCATTCATAAGAATACATGCATAAAACCTACTTCCATTTCTAAATTTAAGTCATTTATTCATGGTTTAGGCAATTTGTCGAACACATAACATGCAAGGTTCCTCCATAGTTAATCTTCTTCTTTTTAGTGCATATTTTCCATCGAAAGTGAGTTCATTATTTATACAATGCCCATCCTCCATTTTTCCATTTCACACACAACACACATTCATACACATTGGCATCCATTCGCCTCAATCAACATCCCATCCATGCATCCATACAATTTTCCTTATCTTGTTTATATTTGATGAATATGATACATTTCATACATATTAGCAAGAATCATATATCACATAGAAAACCTAGATTATTGCTAGGGCAAGTTAGTAGGGTGTACTAACCTTGAATCAAGGCTTGATCTTGGAAGAAACCTTGATTTAAGCTCCCACTTGCAAGAAGGAGGATTCTTGCTTGAAGAAGGCTTGAGTGGGAAGGAAACCCTCTTGAAAATATCTTGGAGAATGCTGTCCTTGCTTAAGAGAGACTCCCCCACGAACTTGAGGCTTGGTTTTGAAGAATCTAAGCTTTGGGACAAATCTTAGGTAGCCCAACTCTTGATTTCTTCTCAAGAGGAAAACCTAGGTTAGGAATCCCCTTCTCCTCTCTCTCTATCTCTCAAAATCTCCTAAGTATAGTGAATGGATCCCTAAGGCTCAGGCAAGCCTTAAGAGGAAAGGGTTTAACCCCCAAAAGATGAAAAAGCCCTTACTGAAATTTCTGCAAAAACGCGAAGACCAAGCGATCGGTGGTTATGACCGATCGATCGGTTGCCTACCGAGCGATCGGTGTTCTGACCAAGCGACCGGTCAAAAACATGCTCTTTGGAAAATTTTCCCATACAAAAAAGTTAACCAGTCGATAGCCTCCGATCGATCGGTTTTGGACCGATCGATCGCTACAATGACCGAGCGATTGGTGCTCTGCAGGTCCCGACTGTTTTGACCATATCTTTTGACTCGTTCGTCAGATTTCGATGATTCAACTTGCGTTGGGTTTGTCTTTCGAAAATGAACATTTCTAACATTTCAGAATTTCCAATTTCTTCTTTATTTATTAATTAGACTACGAGAAAGACCAATTAGCTACGAAAGTACCATTCATTAAATATAGAAAAGTCTGGGGTGCTACACTAAGAAAACCCCCAAATGAGTTCAACCTCTAAGCCAAAGATTTAAAACCCTTAAATTTGGAATCAGCACATGTGTGCGATCGATCGCACCTGGGGACGATCTGTCGCGCTCAATTCCAAAGTTTTTGCCTGTATGCGATCGATCACAGATCCCCATGCAATCTATAGCACCTGGAAACCACCTATCGCACATGGACTAGAATGTTTTGAACAAATTGCGCTGTATGCGATCGATCGCACCTTACTTGCAATCGATCGCATTCCCTAGTTCATCATCCTTAGGGTATAACCCCCCTTCTTCATGTTGCACATGGGTAGCTAACATCCATTTTCTCATAAAACACCAATTCATAGCACGTGAAAAGCCAATTGGCCTTAAAGACCTTATTCATTAGCCATGAAAAGTTTCGGGGGTCTAAATCTCCCCCCCCCCCTTAGAGAAATTTCGTCTTCGAAATTAGGACGATGCAGCATCAAGCGGGGACACCTTTCCTGTAACGACCCGAAATTTTAATATAATAAAATTATGTGTTTATGGGTCCTTAATAGAGGTTAATTAGTTAATTATTTGTTAAATTAATAAAAAGTGAACTTTGCTCGGGATTGAAGTGCACCGAGGAAATCTCAGTATCGTTTGGCAAAACTCGCACACAGCGTGCCGGTCAACTGCCGGGACACACCCCTGCCGTATCGGTTCCGTCATGTACCATTTCACAGGACCGCGGGGCCATTATGTGTGATAAAATTGAGAAAAATGGGAAATTTTCATACTTCCAGAAATTAAGTGGGACCCAATATCCGTTAGAGATCCTAAAAGAAATCCGTGCGGTTGGCACTAATGCGTGTCGGTCAGCCGTGGGGACTAATGTCTGTCGTCTCTGCAGTTAGTTATCTCAAATGAAGAAGCGACAGCGTGTTTTGTGTCCGGAATCAGAAAATTAGTGGGTTTTGCAATTTTCTTCCAGACTAAAGTGCAGCTGTCAAAACTCAATATTTTTCTCCGAAATTTTTACAGTAGGTATCAAACTGCCCCAAGTTCGGTCACCTGAAGGTTCGTTACCATCGGGCATCATATAGCAGGGTTTCGGAGGGCATATACGTGAAAAGTGGGAAAATCCAGTCAAACCAGTCAAAGTGGTTGACTTGGTCAACCTCACTTTTTCCACAGCAGTTGGGTCATGTGCTTTTGCACATGATCTAGCCCCTTTTAAGGCATATATAAATGGGGGCCAGCCCTCATTTGCTCACGGTTTCAATTGCAAACACTGCTTCTGCCACACAGCACTTTAGAGAGAGAAAGTGAGGAGAGAGAAAGGAAGAGAGAGAAAGGGAAAGGGAGGTCCCCATAGGTTTTTCGACATCCCCGACGCGTTGGCGGCGTCTGATTTCTTCTCTGTCGCCTCGATTTGCGTGTAGAGAGAGAAAGAAAAAGGTAGAGAGAGAAAGTGAAAGTTAGAGAGAGAGGAGCTTTATCTTGGGGTTGATCACCCTCCCGGACGTGTTGGTGGTGCCCGTTTTTGAGCCAGTCGCCAAGAAACGCGTGAAGCAGGTAAAACCCCTCTCTTTTCTTCTCTTTTTCTGCTTATTTTGCTATATTATTTCATGTGATATATATGCATGTCTTTTGACGTGAATGAAAAAGGGGCGGAGACCACTATGTGATGTTGTGATTTTATGTGGTCCCTTGGGGAGCCCAGATCGGGTCCCAGATAAATTATATCGCCACTCTAAGGTGACGAAAAATTGTTTTGCATGTCTTGTAAGGCTATGGAGACATCCATTAGCTTGAAAACGCTCCCTAATAGGACGGTGTGTTACTGGAGTTAGTTCACGGGCACAAGGCCCAAGTATTTCAGTTAATCAAGCGAGGCTTGGGTTAACTGGGGGTAACCTGTGGTTAGAAAATCTAACCAGGGTTAAGTATAGTCCATGGTTACTCTTTGACTAGGTCAGGAGAGACGGTGTCCAGTATGGCCTGGGCTTCCTCCGTGAATGATAGTCGGGAGATGTCGGTCTATTTGTCTAGGTCGTCCGTAGTGCCTCTTGGACTAGGTCAGGAGTGGCGGTGTCCTACATGGCCCGTGGTTCCTCCGTGACTTTTAGTCAGGAGATGTCGGAGTCCTAAGGAGTTTAAAGTGGCTAAACATCAGATAGTGTATAGTCCGAGGTTCCTCTCTGGGTGGGTTAGAAGATGTCGGCATCGTGTCTATCGGGGTCCCTTCTTGGTGGAACGTTAGGAGATGTCGACATTGGTATAGATGTCGGGGTTCCTCCGTAGACTAGCCAGAAGATGACGGTAGGCAGGTTGGTCGGGGTTCCTTCATAATTGATACCCAGGGCGATGGCGGCGAATACATGGTAGATGTGGCCAGTCAATTGAATGGAAAAATGTCCTTATTGGGTGAATGCCCATGTTGTGTATGTAAGCTTCGGATACGAAGTGGTCTGAGTTGGTATACTTAGGGTTGGTGTATTTGTATGAGTTGGTGGACTCATGGTTCGGTATGGAATCATCGGATTCCAGGTGAGTTGGGTTGGTATACCCAAGGTTTGGTCATGTTCAGGTGAAAGTCGGAACAGCGTGTGTGAGTCTAAATGATTCAATGTATTATGGTTGTGATTTAGAGACTTTAAGCTAAACATTTGTGGGCTGTGGCCAATTAATAGAGTCTTAGGACTCAAAATGAAGCATGATTGATGATCGAAACGATAATTTGGTAATATAATACATTCATAACTGAATCTCATAATTGGAAAGTAATGTGAAGTCAGGAACCTCTGTTAGGGTGACGTAACCCTAAGTGACCTTGGGTCACAATTTATTATATACTGTTCTATTTTACTGTAACCTGCAAATTGAACTGCTTATTATATCATTATTGATGCGTGTTATTATGTGGAAAATAGTTTGGAAGGATTGTGGTTTTATTGGGCTTCATAGCTCACTGACTTTTTGTGTCAGCAGATCTTGGAGCTGCTGACCAGTAAGTGAAAAGTCTATCTGGACATTTTGGAAGCTTGTACAAGTTGTACCTGGCGTGATAGAGGCGCCTACTTTTGTAAAACAAACTTGATGTAAATAATACAGGTATATGGTTTGTGTGATGATTATTGTGATGATAGGTGTTATTTTCTTTTTGGAAGCATCTGATAAATGTTTAAATTTTCCGTATTTTCACGGGTAAAGTCTTCCGCTTGCATGATTTGACGAACGGACACGCGTTTCGGGGTGTCACAATTGGTACCAGAGCCTAAGAGCAATAATCATCATAACAAACCATACTTGTTCATGAAATACCGTAGTACATGATTTTTAGTTGTGTGGCTAGATGTATTACTGATCATCACCTATTTCGAAATCAGATAGTGATTTGGAAATTGTGTGTATGTGCAGGGATGTCGTTAATGCACAGAGTCCCCACCAAGGAGGATTGGCAGCATTATGAGCAGATGGCAGCCATATTGAGTCGCCGTTATCCACAGTGGCTTGGGATGACTCAACGAATCAAGGCGGCCATTAAGCTGAAGGCTGTCCAGATAAATCCGGACGGAACTGCCTGGATGCCACCCCCGACTCCGATGGAGCTTACAGTACCAACTCGGGTATGTCGTGAGATTTTAAGGTAGGTCAAGCGGGCACTGGCAGACATCAGGCCTAGTCCGGATGGGACTGGTTGGATACCTCCACCCCTATCATCTAAGAGGCTTATGGCACGAGAGTATCGTGCGATTTTGAACAACAGTAAGCAAAGTAAAAAGAAGTCGGTGGAGGCAAGTAGTCCGTCTACCTCGACTGAGGTTTAGATGCAGGAGTAAGGAGTCAGGAGGGGAGACTGTAGCGTATTTGTATGGTTTTGGAGTATAGTAGATGCCCTAGGCGGTCTTCTTATCACTCGACTCATAGATTTTTGGTGTATATACTTGTACAGCGGAGATGATGTTTTGTATATTATCATGTAGTATGTTCATGTATATGGTGTGGTATGTATATATTAAAGATGAAATGAATGAAATGTCTCTTTTTGGATATCGAATTCTCAGTGCATTTCAGTTTCATTTTATTATTAAAAGTTTGTTACTTTATAATTATAGGTGAATCATGCCACCTCGACGAGCACCCGAGAATACCTTGGCTAGGGCATTCGAGGCTATTACAGCCCTAGCCAACCTAATTCAGCAACAATAGGCCCAGAATATGAATGGAAATGGTAGTCGTATCCCCATCGCTACCATGCCAGAGCATGGGAATGTGACCCGATTGGAAAAGTTTAAAAGGCTTGGACCGTCAGCCTTTTCGGGCACGACTGATCCGCTGAAGGCGGAGAACTGGATCAGAAGTCTGGAAAATTTTTTTAGGGCTATGTCCTTGCCAGAAAATGACAAGCCCGAGTTTCGCTATCTTTCTACTTGAAGGAGAAGCGGAACATTGGTGGACCACAGTGGAAAGGACAGTTCCACCGCATCAGAGGCCCGTGACTTGGGCAAGATTTACTAAATTGTTTAATGAGCGCTATTTTTCAGCGTCGATGAAAAAGAGGAAAGAGATGGAGTTTCTTCAGCTGACCCAAGGAAACATGTCGGTTAGCGAGTATGAACAAAAGTTTAATCAACTCTCGAGGTTCGCTGCGAGATTTGTCGAGGATGAGCAGTGGAGGGTTGAGAAATTTGAAGAAGGATTGAAGCCGGCTATCAGAGGGAAATTGGCAGCTCAACGATTTACCTCATTCTCAGAGATATTAGATAGAGCACTCAGAGTAGAGCGAGTGCATGAAGAACTAGCACAGTCTAGTGCTGGCAAAGGCAAAGAGATAGTTGGGAAGCCCTGGATAAAGGAGAATAACCGACAGTTTACTGGGAAAAGAAAGTTCGAGGACATGAAAAGCCAAGGGTCTACAGGAAGATTGGGGCTTAAGTGCGAGAAATGTGGTCAGGGCCATTTAACCAAGGACTGTAGAGCGAAGGTTTGCTTCCAGTGCGGAAAGCCTGGACACTTCAAGAAGGATTGCCCTAAGGCTCAACCACTAGCGTTGGAAGGCGGAAAAGGAAGAGTGTTTGCAATTACCCAGGAAGAGGCACAGCAGACCGAAGGTGTCATCGAAGGTAAATTTTTAGTATTTCAAGTACCTGCTTATGCTTTAATTGACACTAGTGCTACACATTCGTTTGTCTCTGCTCGTTTTGCTAAACACATAAGTTACAAGCCTGATACACTCAAAAGCATGATGTCTATATCTACACCATCAGGGAAAGTTCTGTGCACAAAAACAGTCTATGATAGGTGTCTCATACTTGTCAATAGTGTACGGATGTTAGTAGATCTGATCGTGTTAGATATGAAGGATTATGATGTTATCCTAGGGATGGATTGGTTGGCTAATTACCATGCAGTGGTAGATTGTAATGCCAAGAAAGTGATATTTCGAATTCTGGACATCCCAGAGTTCGAAATGCAGGTGATTATCCGAGGGCAAGCACCCAAGCTAATGTCAGCAATTAAAGCATGTCACCTTCTAGATAAGGGCTGTACTGGGTATTTAGCCGCAATGGTGGTCGATAAAGATGAAGATGACACTTTAGGGAATACCCCGGTGGTCAGACAGTTTCGAGATGTGTTTCCTGATGAATTACCAGGACTCCCTCCTACTAGAGAAATCGATTTTACAATCGATGTTACTCCGGGTGTAGACTCGATATCTAAAACACCGTATCGGATGGCTCCGGCTGAGTTGCAAGAACTGAAGATTCAGTTGCAAGACCTATTAGATAAGGGCTTGATCCGTCCTAGTGTTTCACCATGGGGAGCACCGGTGTTATTTGTTTGAAAGAAAGACGGGAGCCTGCGTCTGCGTATAGATTATCATCTGCTGAATCAAGCAACGATCAAGAATAAGTATCCTCTCCCCAGGATCGATGATCTATTTGATCAGTTGCAAGGCGCCCAAGTGTTTTCAAAGATTGATTTATGGTCCAGCTATCACCAATTGAGGGTCAAAGAAGAAGATATTCAAAAGACAGCATTCCGAACTCGGTATGGTCACTACGAGTTCTTGGTGATGCCTTTTGGACTGACAAATGCGCCTGCAGCCTTTATGGAGTTGATGAATCATCTTTTCAGGCCGTACTTGGATCAGTTTATTGTGGTATTTATTGATGAGATCTTGGTGTACTCACCTAGTCATGAGAAACACGCTGAGCACTTGAGGATTACGCTACAGACATTAAGAGATAATCAGTTGTATGCTAAGTTCTCCAAGTGCGAGTTTTGGATGGAAGAGGTAGCCTTTCTTGGGCATATTGTGTCAAGAAATGGAATATCTGTTGATCCTTCCAAAATTCAGGCAGTAACCGATTAGGCAAGGCCATCCACTGTTACTGAAGTTCGAAGTTTTCTGGGATTAGCTAGGTACTACCGTAGATTTGTAGAAGGTTTCTCGAAGATAGCAACTCCATTAACGGAATTGACTAAGAAAGATGTGAAGTTCGAATGGACGGCATCTCGGAAGCGAAGCTTTCAAGAATTAAAGAAGAGATTAACAACCGCTCCAGTATTGACAACTCCCTCAGGATCTGGAGGATTTGAGGTGTATTACGATGCTTCCAGTAAGGGACTCCGTTGTGTCTTAATGCAAAACAAAAAGGTCATTGCTTATGGTTCGAGACAACTCAAGATTCACGAACGGAATTATCCCACGCATGACCTGGAGTTAGCTGCGGTAGTGTTCGCACTAAAAATTTGGAGACATTATCTTTATGGAGAGAAGTTGGTGATCTATAGTGATCACAAGAGTTTAAAGTATCTATTCTCCCAAAAGGAACTCAATATGTGACAGCGTAGATGGATAGAATTCTTGAAGGATTATGACTATGTAATCCAGTATCATCCTGGTAAGGGTAACGTGGTTGCTGATGCCCTGAGTAGAAAGACAGTTGGATCTGTAGCATATATGAGGGCAGAGCGATGGAAGATGATCGAAGAATTCAAGAGTTGGAATCTGAGTCTAGGATTCCAAGGTAATAGTGCCAAGTTGGCTAGTATTCAGGCCAAGCCAGTGTTATTACAAAAGATTCAAGAAGCACAGTTGGAAGATCAAGAGATCAAAGTTATCAGAGATAAGATTCTTTAAGGAAAAATGGGTGATTTTGAAGAATCTGAAGATGGAATACTTCGATTTAAAGGTCGAATCTGTGTGCCTAGAAATCCTGAGTTCAAGAATGAACTGCTCAATGAGGCACATCGATCTCGTTTTGCGGTGCACCCCGGAAGTACAAAGATGTATCAGGATATGAAGAATAACTACTGGTGGAACGGCATGAAGAGAGAAATTGCAGAGTATGTATCTCGATGCCTTGTTTGTCAGCAAGTCAAGGCAGAACATCAGAAACCACCTGGATTGTTAAATTCATTGCCTATTCCCGAGTGGAAATGGGAGCATATTACGATGGATTTTGTGGTGGGGTTACCAAAAACAAGGAGTGGACATGATGTTGTTTGGGTGATAGTTGATCAATTGACGAAGTCGGCTCACTTTCTTGCTATAAAGGATACCATAACCCTGGAAAATTTATCAAAGTTGTATATCAAGGAGATTGTGAAGCTGCATGGTGTGCCGGTATCTATTGTGTCAGATCGCGATCCGCGATTTACTTCCCGATTTTGGAGGAGCTTGCAAGAAGCTTTAGGTACGCAGCTAAACATGAGTACAGCTTATCATCCGTAAACCGATGGACAGTCTGAGCGCACAATACAAACTCTAGAAGATATGATGCGCACTTGCAGTCTGGACTTTCAAGGAAACTGGGATGATCACTTGCCATTGATCGAGTTTGCATATAATAACAGTTATCAGGCAAGTATTCAAATGGCTCCTTACGAGGCCTTGTATGGCAGGAGTTGTCGATCACCAGTATGTTGGACTAAAGTAGGGGAACGTAAACTACTGGGACCTGAGTTGGTGTAAGAAACAACAAAGAAGATCGAGTTGATTCGATCGAGGTTATTATCTACACAAAGTCGACAAAAAAGCTATCAGATGGAAAGCGCCGAGACTTAGAGTTTCAAGTCGGCGAGCATGTCTTCTTGAAAATCTCTCCATCAAAAGGTATTGTACGATTCGGAAAGCGGGGAAAGTTAAGTCCGCGGTTCATTGGACCTTTTGAGATTTTGGCTAAAATAGGAGGTGTAGCCTACCGTTTGACGTTACCACCAGAGCTGGCAAGGGTTCACAATGTATTCCACATATCCATGTTGAGAAAATATGTACATGATCCCTCGCACGTGATACGATATGAACCAATTCAAGTCAGAGAGGACTTAACTTTTGAAGAAAAGCCAGTGATAATTTTGTTCCGCAAGGAACAGGTGTTACGAAACAAAACGATTAAGCTAGTTAAAGTTTTATGGGAACACCATAGCATAGAGGAAACCACATGGGAACTTGAAGATGTCATTAGAAGCAATCATCCTCAGTTATTTGATGACTAGTGTATATATAAATTTCGAGGATGAAATTTTTTGTAAGGAGGGGAGATTGTAATGACCCGAAATTTTAATATAATAAAATTATGTGTTTATGGGTCCTTAATGAAGGTTTATTAGTTAATTATTTGTTAAATTAATAAAAAGTGAACTTTGCTCGGGATTGAAGTGCACCAAGGAAATCTCAGTATCGTTTGGCGAAACTCGCACACAGTGTGTCGGTCGACTGCCGAGACACACCCCTATCGTATCGGTTCCATCATGTACCATTTCACGGGACCGCGGGGCCATTATGTGTGATAAAATTGAGAAAAATGAGAAATTTTCATACTTCCAGAAATTAAGTGGGACCCAATATCTGTTAGAGATCCTAATAGAAATCCGTGCGGTTGGCACTAATGCATGTCGGTCGGCCGTGGGGACTAATGTCTATCGTCTCGGCAGTTAGTTATCTCAAACGAAGAAGCAACAGGGTGTTTTGTATCCGAAATCAGAAAATTAGTGGGTTTTGCAATTTTCTTCCGGACTAAAGTGCAGCTATCAAAACTCAGTATTTTTTCACGAAATTTTTACAATAGGTGTCGGACTACCCCAAGTTCGGTCACCTGAAGTTTCTTACCATCGGGCGTCATATAGCAGGGTTTCGGAGGGCATATACATGAAAAGTGGGAAAATCCAGTCAAACCAGTCAAAGTGGTTGACTTGGTCAACCTCACTTTTTCCACACCAATTGGGTCATGTGCTTTTGCACATGATCTAGCCCCATTTAAGGCATATATAAATGGGGGCCAACCCTCATTTGCTCACGGTTTCAATTGCAAACAGTGCTTCTGCCACACAGCACTTTAGAGAGAGAAAGTGAGGAGAGAGAAAGGAAGAGAGAGAAAGAGGAGAGAGAAAGGAAGAGAGAGAAAGGGAAAGGGAGGTCCCCTTAGGGTTTTTTGACGTCCCCGACACGTTGGCGGCATCTAATTTCTTCTCTGATGCCTCGATTTACGTGTAGAGAGAGAGAGAAAAAGGTAGAGAGAGAAAGTGAAAGTTAGAGAGAGAGGAGCTTTATCTTAGGGTTGATCGCCCTCCCGGACGTGTTGGCGGTGCCCCTTTTTGTGCTAATTGCCTCGAAACACGTGAAGCAGGTAAAACCCCTCTCTTTTCCTCTCTTTTTCCACTTATTTTGCTATATTATTTCATCTGATGTATATGCATGTCTTTTGACGTGAATGAAAAAGGGGCGGAGACCGCTATGTGATGTTATGATTTTATGTGGTCCCTCGGGGAGCCCAGATCGGGTCCCGAGTAAATTGTATCACCACTCTATGGTGACGAAAAATTGTTTTGCATGTCTTGTAAGGCTATGGAGACATCCATTAGCTTGAAAACACTCCCTAATAGGACGGTGTGTTACTGGAGTTAGTTCACGAGCGCAAAGCCCAAGTATTTCAGTTAATCAAGCGAGGCTTGGGTTAACTGGGGGTAACCTGTGGTTAGAAAATGTAACTAGGTTAAGTATAGTCCGTGGTTCCTCTTTGACTAGGTTAGGAGAGACGGTGTCTAGTATGGCCCGGGGTTCCTCCGTGACTGATAGTCGGGAGATGTCGGTCTATTTGTCTAGGTCGTCCGTAGTGCCTCTTGGACTAGGTCAGGAGTGGCGGTGTCCTGCATGGCCTGTGGTTCCTCCATGACTGGTAGTCAGGAGATGTCGGAGTCCTAAGGAGTTTAAAGTGGCTAAACATCAGATAGTGTATAGTCTGGGGTTCCTCTCTGGGTGGGTTAGAAGATGTCGGCACCGTGTCTATCGGGGTCCCTTCTTGGTGGAACGTCAGGAGATGTCGGCATTGGTATAGATGTCGGGGTTCCTCCGTAGACTAGCCAGAAAATGACGGTAGGCAAGTTGGTCGGGGTTCCTTCATAACTAATACCCAGGGCGATGGTGGCGAATACACGGTAGATGTGGCCAACCAATTGAATGGAAAAATGTCCTTATTGGGTGAATGCCCATGTTGTGTGTGTAAGCTTCGGATACGAAGTGGTCTGAGTTGGTATACTCAGGGTTGGTGTATTTGTATGAGTTGGTGGACTCATGGTTCGGTATGGAATCATCGGATTCCATGTGAGTTGGGTTGGTATACCCAAGGTTTGGTCATGTTTAGGTGAAAGCCGGAACAGCGTGTGTGAGTCTACATGATTCAATGTATTATGGTTATGATTTAGAGACTTTAAGCTAAACATTTGTGGGCTGTGGCCAATTAATAGAGTCTTAGGACTCGAAATGAAACATGATTGACGATCTAAACGATAATTTGGTAATATAATACATCTACAACTGAACCTCATAATTGGAAAGTAATGTGAAGTCGGGAACCTCTGTTAGGGTGACATAACCCTAAGTGACCTTGGGTCACAATTTATTATATACTGTTCTATTTTACTGTAACCTGCAAATTGAACTGCTTATTATATCATTATTGATGCGTGTTATTATCTGGAAAATAGTTTAGAAGGATTGTGGTTTTATTGGGCATCATAGCTCACTGAATTTTTGTATCAGTAGATCTTGGAGCTGCTGACCAGTAAGTGAAAAGTCTATCGGGACATTTTGGAAGCTTGTACAAGTTGTACCTAGCGTGATAGAGGTGCCTACTTTAGTAAAACAAACTTGATGTAAATAATACAGGTATATGGTTTGTATGATGACTATTGTGATGACAGGTGTTATTTGCTTTTTGGAAGCATCTGATATTTGTTTAAATTTTCTACATTTTCGCGGGTAAAGTCTTCCGCTTGCATGATTTGACGAACGGACACGCGTTTCGGAACTTGATTCCCTAGGCGTGGGTTCGGGGCGTCACATTTCCCATACTCAACCTTGAACCCTAAAGACACTGAACTCAGTCACCTATTTATACCAAAAGAACATACTACTCCTTTATCGATCAACACAAGGCTATGCACTCATTTTTTGGCAAGCACTTAGGTTTTTCATATTACTAAACACCCACGAAAACAAGAAAACTTCATAACATAATATAGTCTGTTTATGCACATAGGCAACATACTGAAATACAACATTACATCATCCTTTAAAAATAAAATTTCCATCCGAGCACTTCACCCTACACTTTGTGGTGCTTGAACATCAAACCCCGGCACGGCAACTTCTGTCCTAGCTCGCCTAGAGGTGACTATGAGAGCTTCTGAGGCTTTCTTCCCCGAGGTTGAGCCAGAGGCAGACGATGAGGATAACCTTTGATCAAGTGGCCTTGATCACCATAATGGAAACATCCACCCTTGAGCTTCCATAAATCCCCAATATGCTTTCTTCCACAGTGACTATAGTGATCACTTCTCAGCACAGAAGATAAGGGCTACAAGGATCAGGTGGTCTGGGTCATAGTGAGGCTAGGGACCTGTAGCACCCCGGACTTTTCCAACTTTAATGAATAGCATTTTCGTTACCAATTGGCCTTTCTCATATTATAATTAATAAATAAGGGAGAAATCAGAAATTCCAAAATGACAGAAATGTCCATTTTCGAAGGACGAATCCAACGCAAGTTGAATCGTCAAAATCGGACAAACGAGTCAAAAGATATGGTCAAAACAGTCGAGACCAGCAGAGCACCGATCGCTCGGTCCACGGAGCGATCGATCGGTCCAAAACCGATCTATTGGAGGTTATCGACTGGTCGAAAAATTTGTATGGGGAAATTTTTCAGAGAGTGAGTTTTTGACCGGTCGCTCGGTCAGAGTACCGATCGCTCGGTAGGCAACCGATCGATCGGTCATAACAACCGATCGCTCGGTCTTTGCGTTTTTGCAGAAATTTCATTAAGGGCATTTTCATCTTTTGGGGGCTAAACCCTTTCCCATAAGGGCTTGCCCGAGCCTTTAGGGCTTCATTCACCTCACTTAAAAGGTTTTGAGAGAGAAGAAGAGAAGAGAAGGGGGATTTACATCTAGGGTTTTCCACTTGAGAGAATCAAGGGTTTTAGAACCCTAGAACCGTTCTAAAGGCTTGGATTCTCCAAATCCAACCTCAAGCTCGTGTGGAGTACCTCTTTCAAGCTAGGGCAGCGTTTCTACATCATCCTCAAGGATTTTTTTTTCCCTTTTCAAGGTTAGTACACTCTTCCTAGTTACTTTGGTAATAACCTAGGATTTTCCTAAGTAAATATGTGTTGGATCTTCCCCATTGCTCCCTTGTGTTGGTATATGCTAAATCCCTAAAACATAAACAAGATAATACAAACAAAGGGTGGAATGTATGAATGGATGAGGAGTGGAGGCGATTGGATGCCATGTTGTGATGTATTGAATGATGGAAAAATGGTGGAAGGGCATATTACGCATAATGAACACACCCCAAGTGTTTGATGAAATGTTCGAATGAGAAAATATGAAATAACTAAAGGTAAAAAGGTTGAATACCACATGTTTGATAGAATGCATGAATAAACTAAGATTTGAAAGCATGAGTCACATAAATGTTCCCCATTTGGCAAGTTGTATACATGTGTTTATTTCGCTTCTTAAATTCTCATGTGAGTTGGGAATTATTAAAATGCTATATGTCATCATGATTTCACGATTGCTATGCACGAGCACATATGTAGATGGAGGATATTGTCAAGGAGGTTGGTAGCCCCGGTTAAGGGTGCTAACCTCTGGCTCATAAGAAAAGAAATTGTATTGTCAAGGAGGTTAGTAGCCCAGGATTTTGTGGGTGCTGACCTCTGGCTCATAAGAAAGGTATTGTACTGTCAAGGACGTTGGTAGCCCTGGTTAAGGGTGCTAACCTCTGGCTCATAAGAAAAGAAATGGTATTGTCAAGGGGGTTGGTAGCCCAGGGATTATACAGGTGCTAACCCTTGGCTCATAAGAAATATATTGTACTGTCAAGGGGGTTGGTAGCCCAGGGATTATACGGGTGCTAGCCCCTGGCTCATAAGAAATATATTGTACTGTCAAGGGGGTTGATAGCCCAGGGATTACACAGGTGCTAGCCCCTGGCTCATAAGAAATATATTGTACTGTCAAGGAGGTTGGTAGCCCAGGGATATGCGGGTGCTAACCTCTGGCTCATAAGAAATATTGAAAGGATAACTCAAAGAGGTTTCGTATGATTCATAGACGTGTTTTGGTTTCATAACAATTATACTTGATAAAACGTTTATGTATGATGTCGTTAGAAATTGTTTATGAATTGTACTCCTTCTATTACTTGTATATGATGTTCGTTATTACCATTGTTGGTTAGGAGTTTGTACTCGTTGAGTATTCCACGCTCAGCCGTACTTTCATGTCGGCAGGTACACGAGCTCCTCTTGACATATGTGATCCGGGTCCTTGGATAGAGGAGGACTACGGCGAGGAGGAACCGTATGAGGATCTAGCAGTCGAGCCTCAGGCGGAGGCGAGAGACTTAGACCATTGGCCCCACGGGGGTGACTATTGATCGAGATAGTGTTGGGTCTTATGTATTTTGATATTTTGATAGGTGGGCCTGTCCACCTTAGACTTAGGCGTGTTTTGTATTTATGTTAACTTGGAATACTATATTTTGGATCATTATAAAGAAAGGAAAAAATTAGTTACGCTTCCGCATTTATATTTAGCTTCTGCGCTCTGATTATCATTTTTTTTTTGTACTGTATTCTCTTGTTAATTACAGGAGGGTTTGGCAGGTACGAAGTATCACACCTAAAGTATCCCTTAACTCCTAGGGGGTGTTTTGGGGCGTAACAGGACCCATGGTGCACAAGGAGGCCTCTGAATTGTAGTCTCAGAGATCTCATACGGGGCAGTCCTGGCAGTCCTCCCAAATGGTGTTGAGCCACTAGATGGAACTCCACCCATCTCCTTTCTTTTGAAGAATTCCCTAGAATTCGACTCTGCCAACTGGGCCTTATCCACAACTTCAGCGTAGGTCTCATGCCTAAACATGGAGACTCTCTCTTTGATGTAGGCCTGCAATCCCCTCTCAAATTTTCTGGCCTTCATTGCCTCAGTGGCTAACAAATATGAAGCGAACCTCGATAATTCGAAGAACTTGGCCTCGTACTCAGCCACTGTCATGTTCCCTTGTTCCAAGGTAATGAATTCCAGTTCCTTCTTTTCTCTAACTCCTATTGAAAAGTATTTCTTGTAGAAGACATCTAAAAACTCTTACCAAGTTCATTCTTGACCCGCTCGATTCAAGTCCCTTGTTCTGATGGCGGATCTCCACCAGTGATCGGCCTCACCTTCCATCATAAAGGTGGCCCATGCAACTTTCTCTACCTCTATAGGCATCAAGATGGAGAACAACTTCTCCAGCTATCTGACCCATGCTTCTGCAACCAATGGATCAATGCCACCATAAAATACCGGGGGCCTCATCCTTCGAAATGCCTCTATCCCTGCCTGTGCTCTGTTTAGAGGAGTAGGGACTAGTGCTGCAGTAGGAGGAGTGGCAGGTTGCCTGGTTGCGAGTATAGCTAAGGTCTCAGTTATCGACCCTAAGACTTAAGTAAGGTCAGGTTGCTCTTCCCCTACCGGAGCGTCCCCTCCATTTCCTCTAGTAGGGTAACAGCAACCCCAATTGTCACGTCTCATGATTGAATCTTGAGAACAATAGCAAAGCGCAAGCCTAACTTGGAAACCAACTTTATTTCGACTCTTATTTCAACAGCCACCTAATGTTTATAGGTACATAAGAATACATCAATGCATACTATAATCCATACAAACATACAAATAACGTTTCCTAGCGTACAACACCAAGTTCGGTTGAGATTTCGACCGATTTTCCTTGCGAGGCTAAATTGTCACACTTGGTTAAGGTATTAACCGATTACATACTTAAGACATTAGCTGGCCTAAGACTAAGACTAATGAGTAGTTCATACCTTTGAGTTAATTAAGTATATCCTTTGAATATTGGTGACATGTGTGATGCTTCTAAGATCTACATGATGCATGAGAGATGTGTATATGATGTTTATGATATGTGCATAATGTTTATGCCATGTATGAAGTGTGAGCTATGTATAAAAGTGCATGATGCATATGTCATGTATAAAATGCGTGCTATGTATGAAAGTGCATGATGCTCATGAGATGCATGATTATCCTTGGAGTCATAATGTATTTATCATTTTTGGACTGAGCATTGGGTCTAGAACGTGCTGCAAATTTAACGTGCATCTGTATCTAGAAACGTACATCAAACATCCATGAGCTTGTCCAAAAATTTATATATATATATATATATATATATATATATATATATATTTTTCCTACTAGTCATGGAGATGTATGAACTGATATAGACTAATCATCGTACCATGAGGTGCTACTTGTGCTTGTTCGTGATGCAAGATGCCTTAAGCGTAGTTTAACAAATGAACTTGCACCGGATACACCTAATAGCATATACATCAAAACCTATGTCCCTTGTTCCACCACAACTCTAAATCTACTAGACTTGCGAGATGAAAGAACCTCCTATAATCTCACTCGAAAACAAATCCCTACCTGAATCTAATAACACAAGTATGACAAAGGGCCTACCACTCCCTTGTCAACTAACACCTAGGCTCTGGCCTGAGTATCACACAACTCATGAGCCTAACTGGGAAACCCGTTCATAAAGCATAGGTTCTCACTTAGTATATAACATATAATATACACACAATACATAGCACATTATACCATCTAACACTACAACATATAATAGTATAAGTATATAAAATTTCTAGGTTTGCGAAAATAGACACTAACGTCGGTAAAAATCAACCTGTTCTAGATAAAGACTAAGTGATTAGCTTACACTTGGAATATGACTCCTAAGATGAACCTATAGCTTTGGTTTACTCGTGTTATCGAACTCTAAACAACCCTAGAGAGCCTAATACCTAAGCTCTGATACCACTTTGTAACGTCCCAAAATAACCCCAAGGAGTTAGGCGATATTTGGGCTAGTTACCTATCACAACAACCATCCTGCAGAAGCATATAAAGCAAGCTAAATAGTGAAACTAAAAATTTCTTTAATAACTTGACTGTATTCCAAGTGCAATTGTTTACAATAATTGAATATAAACTAAGGCATGTGTATGAAATCCTTAACTTGAGTTACCAACTCAAGTGATACAAATATTCCCAGAAATAAAAGCCTAAAGTACATGTCTCTCTCTCTCTCTCTCTCTCTCATCCCTACCTTAGGGGCCACATGTCAAAACCCTTAACATCTGGATGACAATCCGATCAGACTTATACTCTCCGTGAACCGCCTCGATAGCCGTATGGTGCACCAGCCGACATCAATAGGTACGGCTGAGTATGGAATACTCAGCGAATCCAAACTACTAGCTAACAATAGTAGTGACAATAATATGTAATAACAATAATTTGTCATGCATGGTACAGTTCATGATGACATATACATAATCAGAGTGCGGAAGGTAATACAATTAACGATTGAAAAATCTTGAACACCATACTTTTAATTCATGCTTTAACCAACACGTATTTTCCATTACCTTGTGAGTCTTGTGAGTTCCTTACTCCTCTTATGCATCTTATGGTTACCCTACACATCTTATAAGATTCTTCATTTCACTTGTCTTATTTAGCTAGTACCAGAACTACGAAATGGATGGACATACTAGGATCTTGTCTTGTATTAACTAGTACCCGAACTATGAGTTGGACAAACATACTAGCGGCTTGTCTTGCTTCACTAATGCCCAGACTATAATGGAATGGAACACATTAGCCTCATGTCTTGTTTAACTAGTACCCGAACTATGAAATGGATGGACATACTAGCTTCTTGTCTTGTCTTACTAATGCCTAAACTATAATGGAATGAAACACATTAGCATCTTATCTTCACTTGACTAGTGCCCGGACTATGGTGGAATGGAACACACTAGTTATTTGACTTGTTTACTAATGCCCGAACTATGATGGAACGGCACACATTAGTATCATGACTTGCTTTACTAATGCCCGGACTATAATGGAACGGCACACATTAGTATCATGACTTGCTTTACTAATGCCCGGACTATAATGGAACGGAACACATTAGCATCTTGACTTGACTTGGCTAGTGCCCGGACTATGAAGGAACGGAACACACTAGTATTCTTGTACTTGCTTCTTTTTTTTCTAGTGAGCCAGGTGTGACATATCTTGCGATATGCCCTACCATTGATCAACCCGATGTCCGGCTTTATCATTCATTTTGTGAATCACATCTCTTGTTCTCATTTGGTTTATCATATTCATATACTTTAGAAAACCTCGGTTAATGCATGTGTGTGCTTGTGTGTAGCAATGTATGATAATCAATATGACAGGGGCATGAGACTAACACATAGCATTTCAATTCTCTTTGATTTTCATGTGAGGATGTAAGCAATCATATAGGGTATGTGATCAATTTTACCATTTAGAAAAGTTCCACAAATCATGCTTTCATAATCTTCATTAATTTCCTTAATTTCTCATTCATGCATTTCAACAAATACTCGACATGCATTGTGGATATAGTCATAATTTTCACATTTTTCCTTGTCATGCATTTCATCAAACACTTAGTGTGCAACATTTTCATAGACATTTCGTTCAAGTTTTCATGTGCATACACATCATCCGACATCAAGAGTGCGTTCATTATGTATCTGATGCCCTTCCACCATTTTACATCACACACCACACCACATCCACACAGCATCCAATCGCCTCAACCCTTCGTCCCTTCATACATCCACATCCATTTCTTTATCTTGTTTATTTTGGGAAATTGAAGCATTTCAAGAAAGTGAATTATCTAAGATCAACCAACAAGCATTCTTTCAAGAGAAGCCTAGGTTATTACCAAGTTAGTTAGGAGGGTGTACTAACCTTGAGTATGAACTCCAACTTGAGGAAGAACCCTGGAAACCCCAAGCTTGGGGAAGGAACACCACCTTGAGAATTGAGGAATCTTGCTTGATTGGGGAAGATCAAACCTTGATCTTGATCTCCTCTTGATCCTAGATGATCCCTCTTGAATTTCCCTCAATCTCCTCTTTCTCTCCCTTAGGTCTAAGAAAACCCCCAAATGAGTTCCACCTCTAAGCCAAAGGTTTAAAACCCTTAAATTCAGAATCAGCACACGTGTGCTATCGATCCCACACCTACTGCGATCGATCGCAGACCCAGTGTGATCGATCGCACCTGGGGACGATCTATCGCACTTAATTCTGAAATTTGTTGCCTGTATGCGATCAATCGCACACCCTTGCGATCAATCATAGATCCCCATACGTTCTATCGCACCTGGAAACCACCTATCCCACATGGACCAGAATGTTTTGAACCAATTGCACTGTATGCGATCGATCGCACCTTACCTGCGATCGATCGCACTCCCCAGTTTTTCTGTATTTTCACCTGCAAACCCTTTTCGGTGTTTCCAACTCCATTTTCATCATCCTTAGGGGTACTAAACCCCCTTCTTCATGCTGCACATGGGTCGCTAACATCCATTTTCTCATAAAACACCAATTCATAGCACGTGGAAAACCAATTGGCCTTAAAGACATTATTCATTAGCCATGAAAAGCTCCGGGGTTCTACACCCACACACATATATATTTTGGTTCGAACTCCTTTTATTCATTCATCACACATCAAATTAAATAGAAGACCATTTTTTGCCAAAATGTCACTATTCACCGACACTATTCATAAACACTATTCACTAACTAAGTAATTGAGTTATGGGGTTCTACACATGCATACCTACAATACAAGTTCAAGTAATTCCCTTTGGTACTCAAACCCTTTTGGGTCCTAATTGGTTAGTCTTGGAGGGGTTGTTCCCTTAGGAACCCAAACTTGCCTAACTTTCTTCTTTCCAATATATTTGTAAGTAGTACTAAAAGAGGTGTTGGAACTACTTGATGTGATAAAGAAATTTTGATAGTTCTTTTGCTTGATTAATAAGTTATAACCGATTCTGGTTATTAAATTGTCGCGCCCCAAAACCCACCCTAGGAGTTAGAGTGAACTTTGGACGACTAATCATGACTTGCTTGACAACTAACCTGCAAAACCCATAGAGCATATACAATAGAGGATATAAACAGCGGAAACATACTCTAACATAGCACAGCGGAAGACTACCAAACCTCTATGTATATACATACGCAAATCCAAGTTTATACAAAAAGTCTCCAAAAGAAAGTGCGGACATGC
The DNA here is from genome assembly GCA_015143295.1 of Tetracentron sinense. NCBI lineage: Eukaryota > Viridiplantae > Streptophyta > Magnoliopsida > Trochodendrales > Trochodendraceae > Tetracentron > Tetracentron sinense. The sequence goes on from JABCRI010001436.1 coordinate 75,395, forward strand.
CCGCCAAAATACATGAATCTAACTCTCATCTCACCCACAGCTAAACCACTCAGAATCTAATCACCACCTACTGATAACCCTCTACGGGAGGTTCCTCCAAAGGCTCCTCGGCGTACTCCTCTTCCACCCATGGACCAGGAGCACAAACATCAAATGGGGCAGCAGCTCCCTCAGAACCTGCCGACATAATAAGTACAGCTGAGCATGGAATACTCAGCGGGTACTAAATACTAACCAACAATCATAGCGTAGAAATAGCAATACATAATCAGGAGCAATTCATATATGTCAAACGGAAACAATTCACATCATACAAGGAAGTAAGGCAGTTTATAATCATGCTTGTAATTCGTAGAAAACTGATAAATCCTCTTGAAATATCGTGCACTTGACTTGACTTGAAATATCTTTTTGTACTTGAAAGCTTGTCATGTCTATCTTGCTTGATTCTTGTATGTCGTGTCATGTCATGCATGTCATGCGTGCTTGCTTGTGATCATGTAACTTGTGAGATATTCTTGTGAGATGTCCTTGTGAGATGCCTTGAGAGGGAAGGGAGACCCTTCTTTATGCAATGCACTTGCGAGGGAAGGGAGACCCTTCTTTATGATATGTATGCACTTGCGAGGGAAGGGAGACCCTTCTTCATGATATGCACTTGTGAGTGAGGGGAGACCCCTCGTGGAATGTTGGTTCTTGTCTTCTTGTGAAAAGCGAGGTAAAACATATCGTAGGATATGTCCCAACTCTAACCATGTTCTTGAAAACCTCGATAAATCATGCCATGCATGCCGTGCTCGTGGGAACCGTGTACATACTTGCATTCAAATTTAAAGATGACATTTGGGTAATTTCACAACACATATAGCATCAAAGATTGAGTAATGTAATATTCATAGCATTATGGGAAAGCAGGAAAACACACTATCATAGTCCCTAGCAATATTCATAATTTATTAGGCATGCATTTCCAGATTTTCTGCTCACTGTGTTCACCTTAGCATTTCATCAAACATGGTATGTTCATTATGGATTTATCCTACAACATGCTTTTCTAGATGGGTTTTACTCAAATCATACATGTACGTTCATTATTGGAACAATGCCCTTCCCCATTTGTTCATCACACACAACCATTGGCATCCAATCGCCCATTCCATCTCCATTCACCATTCACCATTCACCATTTACCATTTACCATTCATCCATCTCATAGCACATGTGTAAATGAAAGAAAATGAAGAGAAAAGAAGGGGAAAGAGGAAATATAACTAGGAGGGTAGTAAGAAGTACCGACCTTGAAGAAATGAGGAAGAAACCCCTTTCCAAAACGACTGTGTAGCTGCTGCCCTAGCTTGGATTGCGAGCTCCACAATGCCTGAACCGAAATCTTGAAGAAAACGGGTTTGAGGTTGATCTAGGGTTTCAAACCCTTTGATTTCTCTCCCAAATGGAAACCCTAGGTTGGAATCGCCTTCTCCTCTTTCTTCTATTCTCTCAAACTCTCTAAGTGTCGAATGATGCCCTAAAGGCTCAGGTTAAACTCTTAAGGTAAGAGTGAACTGACCAAAAGACCGTAATACCCTTACTGGGATTTCTGTGAATAGTGCTGTGAATAGTGCCAACTCGTGGTGCTGTGAATAGTGTCAACTCGTGGTCCGTGAATAGTGCCAACTCGTGGTGCTTGTGAATAGTGCCACTCGTGGTCTGTGAATAGTGCCAACTCGTGGTGCTTGTGAATAGTGCCACTCGTGGTCTGTGAATAGTGCCAACTCGTGGTGCTGTGAATAGTGTCAACTCGTGGTCCGTGAATAGTGTCAACTCGTGGTGCTTGTGAATAGTGCCACTCGTGGTCCGTGAATAGTGCCAACTCGTGGTGCTGTGAATAGTGTCAACTCGTGGTCCTTGTGAATAGTGCAAACTCGTGGTGCTTGTGAATAGTGCCACTCGTGGTGCTTGTGAATAGTGCCACTCGTGGTGCTTGTGAATAGTGCCACTCGTGGTGCTTGTGAATAGTGCCACTCGTGGTCTGTGAATAGTGCCAACTCGTGGTGCTGTGAATAGTGTCAACTCGTGGTCCGTGAATAGTGCCAACTCGTGGTGCTTGTGAATAGTGCCACTCGTGGTCCGTGAATAGTGCCACTCGTGGTGCTTGTGAATAGTGCCACTCGTGGTCCGTGAATAGTGCCACTCGTGGTGCTTGTGAATAGTGCCACTCGTGGTGCTTGTGAATAGTGCCACTCGTGGTCCGTGAATAGTGCCACTCGTGGTGCTTGTGAATAGTGCCAACTCGTGGTGCCATGAATAGTGTCAACTCGTGGTGGCGTGAATAGTGCAACTCGTGGTGCCATTGTCAAGGGTGACGAACCCGTTGTCACGTCGTCTCATGTACAGCGTGCCCGTGGTGAGTTGTACAACGTGCCCGTGGTGAGTTGTACAACGTACCCGTGGTGAGCTGTACAACGTACCCGTGGTGAGCTGTACAACGGATGCACACAGTATACGTTTTCCTACAGGTACAGACTGTTTTGGCCATATCTTTTGACTCGTTCGTCCGATTTTGACGATTCAACTTGCGTTGTGTTCGTACTTCGAAGAGGAACAATTCTGACGTTTCGAAATTTCTAAATTCTTCCTCATTTATTAATCATACCTCTTAAAAAGGCAAGATGACAACGAAAGTGTCATGTATTAAGCATGAAAAAGTCTGGGGCTCTACATCCTCCCCCCCTTACAAAAATTTCGTCCTCGAAATTCAGACACTACTTGCATTACAAATCAAAAAGAACATTACATGTCATATACAGACTTCACACAGAAACTCATTCAAGTAATTCTGGGTACTTTGCTTTGACTTCGGCTTCACGCTCCCATGTAGCTTCTTCCCGAGCATGGTGTTGCCATTGCACAAGAACCAAAGGGATTGTCTTGTTGCGAAGCACTTGATTCCTTAGATCTAAAATCTGGACTGGCTTTTCAATCAAGGTGAGGTCCTCTCAAATCTCCAACTGTTCCAAGTCTATGACATGCGAAGGATCCGCAAGATACTTCCGAAGCATGGACACATGGAAGACGTTATGAACTGCAGCCATGTGAGGTGGAAGAGCTACTCGATAAGCAACTTCACCAACCCGTGTGATAATCTCAAAAGGCCCAACATACCGAGGACTGAGCTTGCCTCGCTTCCCAAATCTCATGATCCCTTTGCTAGGAGATACTTTCACAAAAACTTGATCCCCTACTTGAAATTCCAAGTCCCTACGGCGTGTGTCCGCATAACTTTTCTGGCGATCTTGAGCGGCTTTCAATCGATCCCGGATGATCTTAATTGTGTTTGCAGTTTGCTCAATCAACTCCGGACCAAGCACTTTCCTTTCTCCTACCTCATCCCAATAGAGAGGAGACCTACAACTTCGCCCATACAAGGCCTCAAATGGTGCCATTTGAATACTTGCCTGATAGCTGTTATTATAAGCGAATTCAACCAAAGGCAAGTGCTCTTCCCAACTGCCTTTGAAATCTAACATACAAGCTCAAAGCATGTCTTCAATGACTTGGTTCACTCTCTCGGTTTGTCCATCCGTTTGTGGATGAAAGGCGGTGCTGAAATCAAGTTGGGAACCCATAGCCTCTTGGAAACTTTTCCAAAATCTTGACGTGAATCTTGGATCCCGATCTGACACAATACTGACTGGCACCCCATGTTGTCTAACTACTTCCTTGATGTATAGTGCAGCCAACTGACTAGAGTTGAAGGTAGTACGGTAGGGTAAGAAATGAGCGGACTTTGTCAAACGATCCACTACTACCCATATCGCATCTGAGCCCCTTGCCGTCTTTGGCAAGCCAACTATGAAATCCATGGATATGTTCTCCCATTTCCACTCGGGAATAGGAAGGGAATGCAATAGACCGGCGGGTCGCATGTGTTCTGCTTTCACTTGTTGACACACCAAGCACCGTGCTACATATTCCGCAACATCCCTCTTCATATTCCGCCACCAAAAGTGACTCTTGAGGTTCCGGTACATCTTTGTACCCCCTGGATGCACTGTGTACTTCGAACGATGTGCCTCATCCATGATCTCTCGTGAAGATCTGCGTTGGCCGGAACACACAACCTTCCTTTGAATGTGATAGCACCCCGACTAGTGAGAGAGAAGTCCTCACTACCCTTAGCAACTTCCTTGTCCCGATAAGCCGACAATTCAGCATCCATGTCTTGATATTCTTGGATCAAATCTATAATGTACGGCCGAACCGTAACATTTGCCAAGGTAGGACCACGGACAGAGTCATTCACACTGATGTCCAGATTTGCCAAATCTTCTAGTAGCTTCCATTCTTGAACCAACATATGTGCTAACAACCCTTGAGGTCTTCTACTCAAAGCATCTGCCACTACATTTGCTTTACCCGGGTGGTATTGAATGGTACAATCATAGTCTTTCAAAAATTCCATCCAACGCCGTTGCCTTAGATTCAGCTCCTTTTGGGAAAAGAGATACTTGAGACTCTTGTGATCAGTGAACACATAGAACTCCACCCCATAAAGGTAATGACGCCAAATCTTAAGTGCAAACACGACCGCCGCAAGCTCCAAGTCGTGCGTGGGATAATTCTTCTCATGCTCCTTCAACTGCCTTGATGCATAGGCAATGACTTTCTTGTGTTGCATAAGCACACATCCAAGTCCAACGTGTGAGGCATCACTGTACACCTCATACCCAAGAGGTCCGGATGGCACTGTAAGGACAAGAGCTGTAGTAAGCCTCTTCTTCAGTTCCATGAAACTTATCTCGCACTTATCACTCCATACAAACTTGGCATTCTTCCTTGTCAGGTAAGTGAGCGGTGCTGCAAGGCTAGAGAAACCCTCTACGAATCTCCTGTAGTAGCCTGCCAACCCAAAAAAGCTGCGTATCTCGGTAACACTCTTGGGCCTCGCCCAACTCATAACTGCTTCGATCTTCTTCGGATCCACCGAGATACCTTCTGCTGAAACCACGTGGCCTAGGAATGCCACCTCTTCCAACCAAAACTCACACTTGCTAAGTTTGGCGTATGGCTTGTGTTCTCTTAGCATCTCCAAAGCAAGGCATAGGTCGCGTGTGTGATCTTCCCGTGTCTGGGAATAGACCAAGATGTCATCAACAAATACAATCACGCACCTATCAAGATATGGCCGGAACACCCGGTTCATCAAATCCATAAAGGCTGCCGGCGCGTTCGTGAGTCCAAAAGGCATCACCAAGAACTCGTAGTGCCCATACCGAGTCCTGAAAGCAGTTTTGGGAACATCTTCCACCTTAATCTTCAACTGGTGATAACCCGATCGAAGATCTATCTTCGAGAAAAATCTCGCTCCCTTCAACTGATCGAACAAGTCATCAATCCTAGGCAAGGGATACCTATTCTTTATGGTGACTTTGTTCAATTGTCGGTAATCGACACACATCCGCATCGAGCCATCTTTCTTCTTAACAAACAACACCGGGGCACCCCAAGGTGAGACACTTGGTCGAATGAAACCAAGGCCTTGTAATTCCTCCAACTGAGTCTTCAACTCTTTGAGTTCAATAGGGGCCATTCTATATGGAGCTCTGAAAACAGGAGCTGTGCCTGGTGCAAGCTCGATCACAAACTCAATCTCCCTATCTGGAGGCAATCCTGGCAACTCTTCTGGAAATACATCCAGGAATTCACTCACAATCGGAATAGTCGATGAGTCCTTTGCTTCAGGGTTAGCTAAGCTCAACGCCGCAAAGCGGGCAATGTCTCTACTTCTCAACCCTCGAAAGTGAAATGGTTTTCCTTCTACCGGCTTGAAGAGTACCATTTTCTCAAAGCAACCTACATGCCCATGATGTGCTGCTAACCAATCCATTCCCAATATAACATCAAAGTCTTGGAATCCAAGGACGATGAGATCAACCGCCAACTCGTGGCTCCCAACTTGGACCACACTATCTCCATACACTTTATCTGCCAATACTGTTTTGCCGAGAGGAGTCGAAATGGCTAACTCCAGTTCTAGCTGACTTGGCTCTACAGAAAAGCCTTCTGAAAAACTCGGCGAGACAAATGAATGAGTGGACCCGGTATCAATCAACACTCGAGCCAAACACTCATTGACTAGTAGGGCTCCTGAAATTTTAGCTAGTTACGTCAATTCAAGCATCAACAGTGTATACACATAGGTATATACATATATAGCATACCAAGTACGTACACATGGGATAAAACATAACATAACCATCACGAATAAGGAAAATAACTCCAAACGCGTACCTTGCACCACATCGTCAGATGCAAGTGCATCACCCTTTGTCAAGGCAAAAACTCGCCCCTGGTTTGCCTGACGAGACTGTGGTGTAGACCGGGTAGTCTGAGATGACGCCTGATATGATCCTGCTGGGCGTGCTGGTGGACTAATCCCCTGAGACTGGCCTGATAAATGCCGACTGGGGCAATCCCTGATCATGTGGCCTTGGCGACCGCAATGATAACATCCACCAGATGCTCTTCGACAATCTCCTGCCGGATGCCTTTTGCCGCATGAAGTGCAAACCTCGTGTGTATAAGTCGGAGGGGCTGGAAGCGGAGCATACCTCATCGTCTGAGGTGCAACAGGCCATGGGGCTGGAAGAGCCTGATGTCTCGGTGCCTGAGGCACATACTGCCGTGGAGCTGGAGGCGCATAAGAAGGTCTCATCGATGGTGCTGGCCACGCATACTGATAACGAGTCCGCCTCTCTGGAGGTGCTGAACTACTAGCTTGGCCTCTCGCCCACTCCCTCTTCTTGGACACTGTCTCTGAATTGGCCTCGACCAATAAGGCCTTGTCTACTACCTCAGGGTAGGTAGTATGCCTGAAAACGGACACCTTCTCCATAATCACATCCTTGAGCCCTTGCTCAAATCTCCTCGCCTTCATTGCCTCAGTAGCAACCATATGAGGCGCAAATCTCGACAACTCCGAGAACTTGGCCTCGTATTGTGCCACCGACATCAAACCTTGCTCAAGGTTGATGAATTCTCTCTCTTTCTTTTCCCGTGCTCCAATCGGAAAATACTTTTTGTAAAAGTATCCTTGAACTCCTCCCAAGTCCAAGGTAGACCCTGCATGGTCAAATCTCTCGTCCTCAGTGCGGACAACCACCAATGGTGGGCTTCGCCTTCTAGCATGAAAGCTGCCCATGCTACCCTCTCCTCCTCTGTAGGTGAGAGGACCGTAAGGATCTTCTCCATCTGGAGGATCCATGCCTCCGCAGCAAGAGGGTCCACACTCCCATGGAATGGTGGAGGCCTCAATCTCCTGAATGCCTCAACTCCAGCGGTATGATGTACTGGAGCTGCGGGCGGTGGAGTAGGTGCCACCGATGATGGTATAGCCTGTCGAGCCGCCAGTATGGCGAGTGTCTCAGCAATAGAGCCTAAGACTCGAGAGAGGTCCGGCTGCTCATCCTCATCCCGTGAAGAAGAGGAAGCTCTGGTATGTGGTCCACGACCCCGTGTGTTCCGTCTCATGACTCAAGTCCTGAGAATAATAACACCACATGAGTCTAACTTTAAACCACAGTTTACTTCAATGCCATTTCACAATAATCCAATTTGTATTAGTTGTATAATACTAATATACATCGCATTAAGTCATCAGGGTATTTATAATATTATACTTTGGTGTTCTAGCGTTCCTAAGGCTCGTACTTGGTTGAAACAACCATTTTGACTAAGACTAAAGTTTAGTCTTACACTTGGATCAAGACTCTCTTCCGACTTACTTTCTTCCTAACTTGTTTCCTGACATATGCTCTTGTCAAGCCGTGGTATAAGATTCTAAGTGACCCTAGAGACCTAAAGCCTAAGCTCTGATACCACTTCTGTCGCGCCCCAAAACCCACCCTAGGAGTTAGAGTGAACTTTGGACGACTAATCATGACTTGCTTGACAACTAACCTGCAAAACCCATAGAGCATATACAATAGAGGATATAAACAGCGGAAACATACTCTAACATAGCACAGCGGAAGACTACCAAACCTCTATGTATATACATACGCAAATCCAAGTTTATACAAAAAGTCTCCAAAAGAAAGTGCGGACATGCCCGCCAAAATACATGAATCTAACTCTCATCTCACCCACAGCTAAACCACTCAGAATCTAATCACCACCTACTGATAACCCTCTACGGGAGGTTCCTCCAAGGCTCCTCGGCGTACTCCTCTTCCACCCATGGACCAAGAGCACAAACATCAAATGGGGCAGCAGCTCCCTCAGAACCTGCCGACATAAGAAGTACGGCTGAGCATAGAATACTCAGCGGGTACTAAATACTAACCAACAATCATAGCGTAGAAATAGCAATACATAATCAGGAGCAATTCATATATGTCAAACGGAAACAATTCACATCATACAAGGAAGTAAGGCAGTTTATAATCATGCTTGTAATTCGTAGAAAACTGATAAATCCTCTTGAAATATCGTGCACTTGACTTGACTTGAAATATCTTTTTGTACTTGAAAGCTTGTCATGTCTATCTTGCTTGATTCTTGTATGTCGTGTCATGTCATGCATGTCATGCGTGCTTGCTTGTGATCATGTAACTTGTGAGATATTCTTGTGAGATGTCCTTGTGAGATGCCTTGAGAGGGAAGGGAGACCCTTCTTTATGCAATGCACTTGCGAGGGAAGGGAGACCCTTCTTTATGATATGTATGCACTTGCGAGGGAAGGGAGACCCTTCTTCATGATATGCACTTGTGAGTGAGGGGAGACCCCTCGTGGAATGTTGGTTCTTGTCTTCTTGTGAAAAGCGAGGTAAAACATATCGTAGGATATGTCCCAACTCTAACCATGTTCTTGAAAACCTCGATAAATCATGCCATGCATGCCGTGCTCGTGGGAACCGTGTACATACTTGCATTCAAATTTAAAGATGACATTTGGGTAATTTCACAACACATATAGCATCAAGATTGAGTAATGTAATATTCATAGCATTATGGGAAAGCAGGAAAACACACTATCATAGTCCCTAGCAATATTCATAATTTATTAGGCATGCATTTCCAGATTTTCTGCTCACTGTGTTCACCTTAGCATTTCATCAAACATGGTATGTTCATTATGGATTTATCCTACAACATGCTTTTCTAGATGGGTTTTACTCAAATCATACATGTACGTTCATTATTGGAACAATGCCCTTCCCCATTTGTTCATCACACACAACCATTGGCATCCAATCGCCCATTCCATCTCCATTCACCATTCACCATTCACCATTTACCATTTACCATTCATCCATCTCATAGCACATGTGTAAATGAAAGAAAATGAAGAGAAAAGAAGGGGAAAGAGGAAATATAACTAGGAGGGTAGTAAGAAGTACCGACCTTGAAGAAATGAGGAAGAAACCCCTTTCCAAAACGACTGTGTAGCTGCTGCCCTAGCTTGGATTGCGAGCTCCACAATGCCTGAACCGAAATCTTGAAGAAAACGGGTTTGAGGTTGATCTAGGGTTTCAAACCCTTTGATTTCTCTCCCAAATGGAAACCCTAGGTTGGAATCGCCTTCTCCTCTTTCTTCTATTCTCTCAAACTCTCTAAGTGTCGAATGATGCCCTAAAGGCTCAGGTTAAACTCTTAAGGTAAGAGTGAACTGACCAAAAGACCGTAATACCCTTACTGGGATTTCTGTGAATAGTGCTGTGAATAGTGCCAACTCGTGGTGCTGTGAATAGTGTCAACTCGTGGTCCGTGAATAGTGCCAACTCGTGGTGCTTGTGAATAGTGCCACTCGTGGTCTGTGAATAGTGCCAACTCGTGGTGCTTGTGAATAGTGCCACTCGTGGTCTGTGAATAGTGCCAACTCGTGGTGCTGTGAATAGTGTCAACTCGTGGTCCGTGAATAGTGTCAACTCGTGGTGCTTGTGAATAGTGCCACTCGTGGTCCGTGAATAGTGCCAACTCGTGGTGCTGTGAATAGTGTCAACTCGTGGTCCTTGTGAATAGTGCAAACTCGTGGTGCTTGTGAATAGTGCCACTCGTGGTCTGTGAATAGTGCCAACTCGTGGTGCTGTGAATAGTGTCAACTCGTGGTCCGTGAATAGTGCCAACTCGTGGTGCTTGTGAATAGTGCCACTCGTGGTCCGTGAATAGTGCCACTCGTGGTGCTTGTGAATAGTGCCACTCGTGGTCCGTGAATAGTGCCACTCGTGGTGCTTGTGAATAGTGCCACTCGTGGTCCGTGAATAGTGCCACTCGTGGTGCTTGTGAATAGTGCCACTCGTGGTGCTTGTGAATAGTGCCACTCGTGGTCCGTGAATGCAACTCGTGGTGCTTGTGAATAGTGCCAACTCGTGGTCCCATGAATAGTGTCAACTCGTGGTGGGCGTGAATAGTGCAACTCGTGGTGCCATTGTCAAGGGTGACGAACCCGTTGTCACGTCGTCTCATGTACAGCGTGCCCGTGGTGAGTTGTACAACGTGCCCGTGGTGAGTTGGACAACGTACCGTGGTGAGCTGTACAACGGAGCACAGAGTATACGTTTTCCTACAGGTACGACTGTTTTTGGCCATATCTTTTGACTCGTTCGTTCCGTTTGACGATTCAACTTGCGTTGTTGTTCGTACTTCGAAGAGGACAATTCTGACATTTCGAATTTCCAATCTTCCTCTTTATTAATCATCCTCTTAAAAAGCAAGAG